>CAJUXJ010002193.1:0-21109 GCA_910589775.1 Avena eriantha
AAGGAAAGTTTGTACTTCATTGGACTCTGTAGGGTTATTATAATGTCTATTGTGGAGAACAACCCTGACAGGTACCTAGTTCTTGTTCGCCCGTGCCCTCTACGGTGCGAGGTGAGGTGGTGAAACTTGATCAGGTCTCCATTAACATGTATGTATGTGTGTGAAATAATCTAAATTCATTTCAGGATCAGATGCCCACGTTTAGAAAAGTACGACCTTCGCTATTGTTTTGACAATGGTTTCAACATGACTCGATCAAAAGGATAAAACTGAGGAGGATAGTCAGAAGATGTAAGCCAACGGTACCTTACTATATTTGCACCATGAACAAAAAACAACATGTTTAAAGGAAATATGGTACTCCCTCCAACCCATATTAGTTGACTTAAATAGACAAGTTATAGTGCTACATACATCCGTATGTAAATAAATGTAAGTCAACTAATATAGGTCGAAGGGAGTAGCTTTGTTTGAATTCCAATCATGTTGCTGCCTACACACTACTATTGATGTTAGTACTTACCATAACCTGTATTTTTTTATTTCTTCTGTGTGTGTAGTACTTTTCATTCCCTTTTTCCCACATGTTTCAAATTCCTCACATTCATCAAGATGGAGACACGATCCAAGATCACGGTGGCAATGAGATGATTGAAGAAGTTCGTGCGAAGTATGAAAATGATGACACTTTTATTTTAACAGCAGACTGTGTTCACAGAAGAAGCTGTAAGAGGAGATGTGTGTGCCTTCGAGTTTCAAGAAAAAAAGGCTATTTGGGCCGTCACAATGCATAAAATCTAAGTCGGTTGTTATGGATTAATAAGTTAGTTCTTCTGAGATTATGTGAACTAAATTTGTATTTGAACCTTGTATATTACCGTGTGCTATGTGCTATGAGTTTCTGTGTATTATGAATTTCCTATTATTCTTTATGTGCTTTAGTCATATAAAACTTGTTGGAATAATTATAAATTAATTATTTTGCTATGCACCAAAGCATCCACCGTCAGATACCGCAGTAGCCAGTATTTTTGTGCCGTCGTCTCACCTATTATCCGGCACCTAGTCAATGCCAGCCTACAATGGTCCGTGGTGTTAACATCGTGCTAGCGCTAGCTTAGCGGATGACGATGTGCCTAGCCAAAAGGCGCTGCCTAAAAACTCTTCCCGACGCAGTTATCCCTGACGGGTTTCTTTTGCTACGCTAGCGCGAGCGCGGTGACTGAACGTGTGCCTCGGAGTTTATAAGCTCCAGGACACGTTATGCGTGTTGTAGTGAGAATAGTACCTTTGCGCTGGGGCTAGACGTACCAACAGAGCAAAGATAGAACAAAGAGGACCTTATTTGATTTTAGGATGCAGTCACGCTCATCATTCAAAAAAGAGACCGAAAACAAGTTAAACAAATAATGGGAAGGCTTATACATGCGATGGACCATGATCTGCCACACCTCTAAACCCTAAGACCACCGGAGATGAATAGACCTCATCACCGACGAGATGGATGAAACCCTGGATGGGTTCTATGGAGCCGCCAACTATCGCCTTCTCCTGTTCCCGATTCGGTTCCGAGTCATGCGTCACCGGTCGCTCCGCAACACAAGAGCTACGGACAATCCAATTCTTGGTAAATACCTTGCCTTAACATTCAAGATCGGCTTTGAGATGTTGGAGCTGCCACGCGTAGCTCCTGCTCTCTTCTCTCTCTGATCTCACTTAGCTTGTCCTCTCACAAGAACGCAAGAACACACACGCACCACTACATCAAGGAAGAATAAAAGGCTTTGCCGTGAGTCTCTTCATTGGCACCACAAATGCTACATCTTTGCTCTGTCCACCGGGTTTGTTTTTCTCTTTCATTAGTTTTGACTTAAATAGGTAAACATGCACACCCACACACACGCACGTTCTGCACAACGTCCACAGGACAAATCCATACACGCCTGCATGCAGCCTAACAGAACTGACCTCTTGTCTCTTGACTATTCTAGTAATATCTCATCTCAAAAAAAAAATCTAGTAATATCTGCATGCATATACTCAATTAATGGTTGCCAACGCTCAGTACTCTCTATCTCTGCGCTATGCTCCCTATCAATGATAGCACCATGTATGCATATCACTGCCCACTACTAAAACTTAGAGCAAGTTTAATAGCGTAGTCGGTTGTTGGCTATAAGACATTGTCACATCATCTATAGCCAACTGTATAGTTAACGTGTAGTACAATAGTTAAATATAGATATGCAATATTTTTATTGATACATGACCCACCTCCCACCCTCACAAAGTGCCTAGGAGCACGTGCTAGAGCTGACTCTTAACTTACAGCCGGCTCATCTTCTCTTTCCTATTCTCTCCTCCAACTCAACACAAATATACTATTTTAAAGCTCTATTGTACTTGCTCTTAGTCGACTACATGCAAATACAAATAAACATGAGACTAGACTTAAGACTAATGACAAGGTTAGTTCCAACACGAGAAACCAATAATGTTCAGATTGGGTGATTACCAAGGTGATCGCATATGGGCCTATCTAGTAGTACTCCCTCCGTCCCATAAAAGATGTCGGACCGGCAGTTCAATATCAAAGTTACATAAAAGTTCGGAATACATTGAAAACCATTCATATTTGGCCTCAATTTGATGTTTCAAGTTGTAATCTTGTCGCCTCCTTCCTTCGGGCCGTCCGTCGCTCCCCTGTAGCCCGCGCTGCTCCGCTCGCTGTCAGAGGCCTCTCGCGGGGTCGCCCCACCTGTCCCTTCTCGCTGTCGGAGGTCTCCCGCAGGGCTCGCCCTGCTCCGGGCATGCAGAGCTCGCTCCAACTACCCCACTGCCATGCCGCTCGCCGACAGAGAGGGATCGATGAAAGCCATGCCAGCGGAGGGCTGGTACCGGCGTGGGGAAGCAAGCCCGCGCCACTGCCGTTCCTGTTTTGGCCTTGATACGTCCAAAACATATCTACTTTCCCGAACACTTTTTCTATTGTTTCTCCTCTAAACTTGTGTGATTTGGATGCAACTAACGTGGACTGGCGTTGTTTTCAGCAGAATTGCCCTGGTGTTTACTTTTTGTGCAAAAATCAACTATCAGGAAATATCCCGGAAAATATGCCAACAATCATATTTCACCAGAAGACTCCCGGAGCCAGAATACGAGACGGAGGGGGGCTGGGCCCAGGCCACACCACCTGGCCGTGCGGGCTAGCCCAGGTCGCGCCATGGGATGGTCTGGCCTCCCAGACTCCCCCTCGGTCGCCCTCTTCGCCTATAAGTTGCCTTCTGACCTAAAAACTCAGGGGGGTCGACGTTTTTCCAGAAGAAGTTCCGCTCCGTCGCCACCACCAGATTCCACGAAACAGCACCAGAAACTCCGTTCTGGCACCCTGCTAGGACGGGGAATTGGAGGAGATCATCGTCATCATCATCACCATCGCTTCTCCATCGACCATCCATGTTTCCCCCATCTATGAGTGAGTAATCCCCCGCTGTTGGCTATGGGGATGGTAGGGATTGGATGAGATCGTTCATGTAATGGCATAAGATTGTTAGGGCATGGTGCCTAGTATCTTTTATTAGTGCTTTATGACTTTGTTGCGACTTGTTATGCTTAATGCTTGTCACTAGGGACCGAGTGCCATGATTTCAGATCTGAACATGTTATTGATTCATTATGATAGTATTGTTTTTGGTCTTACCTGCAAGTTGTATACACACGTTGTTGTCCGGAACCAATGGCCCCAAAGTGACAGAAATCGGGATAACCGGAGGGAATGGCTTTGATGTGAGGATCACATGTGTTCACGGAGTGTTAATGCTTTGCTCCGGTGCTCTATTAAAAGGAGCACCTTAATTGCCAGTAGTTCCCTTGAGGCCCGCTGCAAACGGGCTGGCAGGACAAAGATGTTGTGCAAGTTCTCATTGCGAGCACGTATGACTATATATGGAACACATGCCTAGGATTATCTAGTACTTGGATGCTTTATCTTATTTATCTGCAATTGCCCTGTGTTCTGATTGCTATGTGAATTGTCTTGTCCATGCAACGCCCGTCCATCCATCCCTATGCCTACCGCACTCGAATCCTACTGTTTACTGCTATTGTTACTACTATCTTTACTTTACTAGTGCTGCTACTTTACTATTCCTACTATTAAACTGTTGCTACAGATAAACTGCTATGAGCAAGATTGTTTCCAGGTGCAGCTGAATTGACAACTCAGTTGTTAAGGCTTATAAATATTCTTTGGCTCCCCTTCTGTCGAATTAATAAATTGGGTTTCACTTCCCTCGAAAATACTGCGATACACCCCCTATACTTGTGGGTCATCAAGACTATTTTCTGGCACCGTTGCCGTGAGCATAGCTTTATTTATCAATTTCACTTGGATTCTCTATTGTTCGCTGCTATCCATCCGTCATGGGTAAGTCTCGTGATGGCAAGGTTCCTATTTTACCATCCACTACAAGAAGAGGTACGGTTTTGAACACCTCTGTTGCTCTTGATTCACCATCTGTTATGAGTAAGCTCGTTACACCACCACATACACATGCTACACACACTGCTACTACTGCTGAATCTGAAACTTCTGATGCTTATGATGCTGCTTCTACTATGCTTGATAAGAGTGGTTCATTAGGTCCTTTCCTAGATGCTACGATTGCTAGAACTATAGCTGGAAATACTGAAACTCCTAATGAAGACATTACTACACTTGTTAGTTCACCTGAGTCTAGTGAAAGTTATGGTATTGAAGATGGTTATGTTGAGATGACTGATGAATTTATTAAAGAATGTAAAAACACCCATGATAGGAGCGCTGCTAAGAGTCTCGTTGAGAGGCGTACTATTAGACCCAAATTGTCTCCTATTGCTAAGTTTGATGCTTCTCCCATAAACATTATAGATGAAGATTATGATTTCTCTCTCGATCTATCTTACATAGCTATTGTTGAGAAAGAACCTTTTTTGTGGGACTAAGAATGAAAGTGCGGTAGCACATATGAATGAACTTTCTACCATGAGTGGCTTGTTTTCTGATGATATTAAGATGCGTACTTACTTTGTTGCTAAGATTTTCCCCTTTTCACTGAAAGGAGAAGCTAAAACTTGGTTTAGTAATTTACCTCCTGGATCTATTGATAGCCCTGATTACTTGATTAGTACTTTCCTGCAAAAATATTTTCCTCCTAGTGCTAGACATGCTATTTTGCAGGAACTTTTTGATTTTAAACAGGGAGAAAAAGTGATATTGCCCGAATCTTGGGCAAGGTTTTGTGCTTTGATTCATGCACAGGCTGGAAGTCCATTACCTAAGAATGAGCTTCTTGATATATTTTTATAATGGACTAACCAAGGAATCTAGGACATACCTAGATAGTTGTGCTGATTGTGTTTTCAGGAATAGGACTCCTAAGGAAGCTGAGGAATTAATGGCTAAAATAAGTAAGAACTATGAAGATTGGACTCCTCATGAACAAGCTATACCTGAAGTAATTGTACCTGAACCTACTATACCAGTGCCTATTCCAACATCAAAGAAGAGGGGAGTTATTGAATTAAAAGATGAAGTGATGAAGGAAGCTAAGAAATGTCTTAAGGAGAAGGGAATTAAAGCTGTAGATGTCAAGAATTTACCTCCTATAGAAGAATTATGTAAGCCAATTCCCTATTCATCCACTATTGAGGTACACTCTCTCCAACACTTTGATGAAGGTCATATCCCTTACTCTAAACCTCCCGATCAATGCTTAGAAGAATTCAATATATTTATTGTTAAGCAAGATAATTTTAATAAAAGGGTGCAAAATCATCTAATGGAAAACACTAGAGCTATTGTTGAGTTGAAAGATATTGTGGAAAGAACCTCTAATGGTGTTAAAATGATTGTTAAACACTTTCAAATGGTTCAAACTCAAATAGATCAACTCGTTAAAGTGCAAAAAGACTTGCTACTTAGTGTTGCTAAAGAGAAACATGCTTATGAAATTAGAACTAGAAGTGGTGCTGCTACCCAGGATCCTCTTTATCCTGAGGGCATCCCAAAAGAATGAGCAGGATTCTCAACAAGCTGAAATAGTAGCTCTACTCGTAAGAAAAGGAAAAATAAACATAAAACTATTGAAGAACCCTCTGAACCTGCTATAGATCCTAATAGTATATTTATCTCTGATGCCAAAACTGAAAGTGGTAATGAAGAAAATGAAGCTCCTAATGAAGAGAAAGTTGAAGAAGAACATGAAAAGTACACTAAGAATACTAAATACACTAAAGAAGATTTTGTTGCTAAGAAACATGGTAGTGAAAGAGAGCCTTGGGTCCAAAACCTATGCCTTTCCCTGATAAGAAACACAAGTCAAAGGAAGATGAACACTATAATAAGTTTTGTGAGTGGATGAAACCTTTATTCCTATAGATTCCTTTGACTGACGCTATTCAATTGCCTCCTTACTCAAAGTATATGAAGGATATTGTCTCGAATAAAAGGAAGATCCCTAATGAAGAAATTTCTACTTTGCTTGCTAATTATTCCTTCAATGGTAAGGTTCCAAAGAAACTTGGAGACCTAGGGATTTCAACTATCCCTTGCTCTATTAAGAACAGTTATGTTAGAACTGCTTTGTGTTATTTGGGAGCTAGAGTTAGTGTTATGCCTTTTTCTCTCTATAAGAGGCTTCAACTAGAAAAATTAATACCAACTGATATATCTTTGCAAATGGCTGATAAATCTACCACTATTCATGTTGGTATATGTGAGGATGTACCTGTTCAAGTGGCTCATAATTGCTTGATATTAACTGATTTTGTTGTGCTTGAAATCCCTGAAGATGATAATATGTCTATTATTCTTGGGAGACCTTTTCTTAATATTGTAGGAGCTGTTATTATTCTTGGGAGACCTTGTCAAACAATTGTAATGCTACTTGGTCTAGTAAGATAATGGCTACTTCCTATAGATAATTGTTGCATCATAAATATATCATGCTCATGTCATCATGCCACCTTGCATTTGAGCATCATATAAAACCCTCTTTCTTTGGTTCTTCTCTCATATGCATTATCAATTGTATTTGCCTCTTGATATTGTATTTGGTTATTGATATATTGTTCAAATGCCCAGGTTGAGTTGGGGGCATATCTTTTATTCACCTCCATTATCTTTTCTTTTCACCACCTTATAATTCCACCATCCCATTAGCCATGAGCTTGTATTTCTTTCCTTTTGATAATTATTCTAGCTCATGTGGGTTGGGGTGGATCTAACCTAAATTCTTTTGCTTGGCCTTGTTCCACTTCTTGGGATTATTGTTGTTGACACAAAATCAAAAATGGCATTTATTATTTTGGCATGGGCCATGCAACCATCATCACCACCTTTCAACCACTTGTTTTCCTTTGTTTTAGTGGTTCTTCTTGGGGAATCATCTACATCATCTATCCATCATTCTCCTTATTCTCATCCACATCTTTTTCTTTTATTTATCTCCATGCATGATTTCAAAAGAGGGCTCTTCCCATACTTCTTCCTCTTTCTCTTTTTTCTTGGATATTCCTTCCACCTTATCTCATGTTAGTTCCAAAGCAATCACTAGCTCCTCTTAGGATGATCCTTTACACAAGAATAAAAACCTACACAACTAATTAAAACCCTAGCCCTAGTTCTTCCTCTATTTCTCTCTAAACCTAGCCTAATATAAACCTCATCTCACCTCTCTATTTTTCACCCCCTCTCTCTAACATGCTGGCCACCTGGCCCTCTCTCTTCCCCTGGCCCACCTCAGCTAACCCCTACCCCTCTCTCTAACCCTAACAAAACCCTAACCTGAGACTACCCCATCTAACCCTTGCCTAAGCTACAACCGAGCCCCCCCTCCTCTCTCTTCCTCTCTACTGCCGTGCTAGCCCCACCGCCATGTCGGCCCCACCTGCAGCCCCTCTCCTCTGCCGTTCCCTGCCCAGGTCGAGCCCCAACTCGACCACGTGCTCAGGGAGAAAGAGGAAAGGGCCGAAGCCACTTTTCCCTACCCCGTGCCCACACGCCATCTCCTTCCTCTCTCTCGCTTGCCCTCATCCACACGGCTCTCCTGCATCGCCCAGATCCGCCCAAGCCCTGCCCTTTCCTTCCCTTTCTCCTTCACCGTCGCCAGCACCTGCCGCTAGTCGCCGCCGTCTACTCCCTGTGTCTCGTCGTTCCGGCCGGCGTGCGCGTCGTGGAGGTGGTCTGGGAGACCAAGGAGACCTCCTTGCCGCTCCCTGTACACGCCGACGCGAAGGAGGAAGCCCCCAGAACCGCCAGCATCCTCGCCGCTCCGCCGAAACCCTAGTTCCCCGGCCTCTGTGTCCTCATCGTTGCAGCGTCTTCCAGGCCGATCCGTCCACACCGACCTCTCCTCGGTGAGCCCCTCTTCCTCCCTGACAACCTCCGCCTCGCTGTCGCCGCCTGGCGCCGCCGTTCGTTTCGCCGAGCGCCGTCAGTGCACGGCATACGTTGCTGTTTGTTCCGCGTCGTGCCTCGCAGAGGCACATCTAGCCACCCGACGCTCCCTCTGTCACCACCCCGTAACCAGCCGCACTGGCTAACACCGCAGCGCGCATGCCCGCGACGCGAGTTCGAACCCCGCGCGCCGCGCCCCGCGCCGGTCGATCTCAGACCTGTCCGCGGTTCAGAGGAAACAGAAGAACAGTACCGTGGCCCCCCTTTTTTGTAGAAAACCCCCTTCTTGATTTCTCGCTCAACCCGCAGTCCGCCGAGCCCACCAGCTAGCCTCTGTGGAAATTTTACAAAGAGCACCCCGTCCTTTCTTCACCCCTACCCCCGGTCCAGCTTGCCCCACTTGTCAGCCCCTGCAGGTCCAACCGCTGTCACGTGGGCCTCTAGCTGCTGGCCCCGCCTGTCAGCCTCAGTGGCTGGCTAAGCCGCGGTAGAAAAGAGTTTCCCACGCGCGTGTGCCCCGCCAGCAGCTGGCCCACCCGTCAGTGACTGTGGCTGGATCTGTCTGAGTACAAAATGGTTTTCTGCTTTGCTGTTTAATTTAAACCTTTTTCAAAATTGATTTAAAATTCAAATTCAAATCAGAGTTAAATAACTTTTCAAATATGAATCCAAATAATACAAATAATATATGTTTTGGAATCAGAAAAATGTGAGGAATTCAAATATGCCATTCAAAATATGTTTTGAGCACTTTAAATTTTCGAGATGATTAAAATTACAATAAAATGCCCTTTCCTTAATAAATTAATAACTTTAATTCTACCACTCCAAATTTGACAACTAATATGTCTAAATCGATCAGCGCGACGAGCCTGTTCTATCTATGCAGTCCTTGTTCTGATTTGAAGCATGCATCATGTCATTATTAAAACCTGAACTGTTTATGACAATAAAATTGGACCAAATAAATAATAAAATGCTTTAACTCTTGTATACACACCTCACCTTTGCCATGCTACTTTAATGCCATGTAAATTGTGCATCATTCATCATGGCATGCTTGTTTGCTTGTCACATTTTAATTCATATGCTTGTGCACTTTATTTATGTTGGCCCTTGTTTGTTTGGTTCTTCGTCGGATAGACGCCCAGCAGGAGAATTACCAGGAATCACAGGAGTACTACCCAGATCCATCTCTCGCTTCAACTGAGCTGCCAGGCAAGCACTACCACATGCTTGCATACATACAGTACCTATTTCCTCTATCTTATTCTTGCATCATTGAGTCGCGATTGCATTAAATTGAATCCCAAGTACTGCATGGCCTTTACTTTTAAACCCCACCGAAGCTTGTTCCTCCATCCCATGAGCCATTACTACAGGAGTTGTTTGAGCCATGCGAGTCGTAGAGAAGCATGTGTAGGGTATGTGAGAGTCTGATGAATAACGAGGTACCTAAGTAACATAACCTGAGTAGTAATGGGATAACTAATGAAAGAGGCACCGGTGAGCAATATCTGTATTTGGTTTTTCATGCTCCCTTGTGTCCCGTAGGACCCCGAGTACTTGATTCCTGTTCCTTGACTATTCGCACTATCCACATCCGGGAGGCCTTATGGACCCCCCGAGCCAGAGCTTGATTCATTCTTATTTCTTGGGGCCACAATTAGTTTGGGGCTTTATTACTATCCTGTACTTATGCCATGTTACTGCTTTATTTAAGATTGTGCGAGGAGCACCTATACTATTTTGGATCGTGACACGTTTTCGCTGTATCGACAAGCCCAGTCACATTTTCGGGTTCCCAGTCGTTTACCGCCGTCCACACAAACCTTGGGTCCGTCTTGGAGCCGGCCAACTTCGTTGCGGGTAGCTTAATGGGGTGGCCCCCTGAAATATTTCTGAATCCTGTGATTGCTTTGTCGTGAATGCCTCGTTGGGTTTTGATTTGGTTTTTCCGAGGTTGATCGAGTGTGTGTTGCTATTCGTGCACCCCTGCAGGGTAAATCTTTCTGAAAGCCGTGTCCACGGTTATGGACGACTTGGAGCACAGTTTCTCGATCATAGACAAGTATAACTAAAATACCGCTTTTAAATTGACTAAGTACTTGACTAGTAAATAGTGCAATACTCATGGAATGGTTAATAAAACTGCCACGAATGATGGGGGTTGTTCTTCCGCTTCCTCGTTGGTAAGCGAGGAGGAGGATGGATCTGTTAATTATACTGTTATAACTGTTGTCCTTAATTCACGGACATCCGTCTATCATTGGTTAGGCGGATGGTTAGCGAGTATCTGTAGAATTGTTAGATATTATCTTTTGCTGCAATTGCGTCACCCTAGGTTGTGTCCCCTTTAGTGGCATAAAGACTTGCTGAGTACCCCTAGGGTCTCACACGATAAATTGTTTGATTCAGATGAACAGGTGTATTCGCAAGATGGATACTGGGTGGAAGAGACAGATGATGTTGGCAACGATCATTCGGTGTAGAGATTCCGGGAACGGGGATCCGTGAGATCTGTGGGCGGGATGTGTTTATTTATGGAGCATCTTATGCCGATTTGCTTCTTATCCGTACTCGGATCTTGTTTTCCGGTTCCGCCTGATACTCTGATGTGTAATGTATGAGGAGCTATCCTAAATTATTATATCTATCTAGGACATTTGAATCTTGCCGTATGGCGTTGCAATATTTCTATTTCTTTTAGATGGAATGGCTCTGAGGACTGTTGTATGTGGCTTGCATACATACTCATTTGTGTATGTAGTTGATCCCTTCGCCTGCCGATTACGCCGCTCGTTCTTGTCCCGATGTCTGAAAGTGGTTAGGACGGCCTGTGAGTGGCCCTGGGCCCCACCGTACTATTTTAACCACTTTCGTTCATCCAGGCATGTAACTAAGAGCGTAATTCACCGAGGTAGTTACAATTGGTATCAGAGCCATCCCGCCCTTCAGGGTCTCAGCCAAAATGGTCGTTGTCAGTCTAGCAAATATTTTGGTAGTTATGTATACTAGGGAAAAACAAATGTGAGAGTAGGACTGCTTCCATTTTTCTCTTACCCACCACCCACCCTTTTTGGTAAGGTAGTGTAACGTTTTCAATCCTCTTCTAAAATTCAAACTAGGATTCACGTGTTCTGGGTTCCGTAGTACCATAGGTTGTGTGTGTGTGTGAATTCCTTGTCTATCTGTTGCATCCAAATGTTATCACTATCTGCCTTTTGGTTATCAACTGTTGGTACATTCCATACCGACAGGCCTTTGTAAACCGACGCGATCTATTCTGATTCGTTGTATACCGATGCGATCTATCTTACTCTTTGTTATCCGACGTTATCTTGTTGGGGTGTTCTTTTTCGTAGTTACCAATCTTTAGGTTCATCTTAAGAAGAAGGTATTGGGATATGTGTTTTACTGATTCATGTGCGGAGTAATGATTTGAGTGCGGGATGGAGTCGCGACCATACCACTACTTCTATCATTTGCTTTTGTATATTGAACTAGTAGAGTTACTAATCTTGATTCGTTAAGTGGTTTTGCGCATATAGTGGTATTTTAATGCCGAAATTTGCGGAAATTTTTCTTTGTTAGTTTGTGTACCACACTCCTTGTTCAGTCGTGTGCGTTATGCTTAATATCTTCTAGTTGCCTTGAACTTTGTTGATATTTTAATATCATCTCAGCGAATTGCATCCTTTAATCTTGATTAATTCCATTTTCGTACTATTTTAGATTATTATCATTCTCCATTATAGTACTGACTTGTGTTTTATATCAATCACAGGATGGCACCACCACGCCGTTCTGAGGAGGACATACCACCTGAACTTGGGGCTGCTTTGGCAAGTATTGCAAATGCTTTGGGCACTATGCAGCAGAACCATCAGTGCTTCGAGGAAAGCGTGAGGAGGAATGAGTTTGTTCCGCTACCTCCACCTCCCAAGCGAGGAGACATCAAGAGTTTTCTCAAGTTCAACCCACGCCAATTTGAGGTGTCTGATCAGCCACTTGATGCGGATGATTGGCTTCGTGAAGTGTCAAGGTTGCTGATGACTGCGGATGTTCCCGAGCAAGAATGGGTCAAATGTGCCACTCACCTTCTGAAGGGAGATGCAGCTCTCTGGTGGGAAAATTACCTCAAGGCAGATCTCTCTGTTTTCAGCCTACTTGGGAGCAATTCACTGCTGCTTTCAAAGAGCAATATCTGTCAGAAATTGTCATGGAAAGGATGAAGGAAGTGTTTCTCAACCTCAAGCAGGGCACTGACAATGTCAACACCTACATCAGAAACTTCATGAACCTTTCTCGTTATGGTGGCGATGAGATCTCTGATGACAAGAAGAAGCAAAAGAGGTTTCCGCAAGGCCTCAATGCTTCCATCAAATATGCAATCACTCATGCAAGGCCGGCATCTTTTCTGGAACTCCAACACACAGCTCTGCAGGAAGAAGCAAGTAGGCAAGTGTTTGAGGAGTCAAAGAAACACAGCCGTGATACAGCAAGCTCTTCTGCTATGACAGCTCCTTCTAAGCGTCGTGTCTGGGTTCCTAACACCCCACCGTCGCTCCCTGCTCCACCAAGACCGTCAAGCTACGCACCAAGGCCACCAAACTCCTTCACTGCGGCTCCCAGGGGCTACAACCACAACTACCCTGGAGCGCCTGGCGGAGTCCCTGGCTACGTTGCTCCACGTCCACCTGGTGCTTGCTATACTTGTGGAAACACTGGGCATCAGCACTGGAATTGTCCAATGAACAACAAAGCTCTTCCACCACCACCTCCAAGACCTGCGGCAAGTGCTCCTATGATTCGTGCACCTCCACCTCGGGCTCTCAACATCAACACCAAGCCTGGGTCTACGGTTGCTCGTGCCAACTGTGTCAACGCCGCTCAAGCTGAGCATGCACCTGGAGTTGTGATGGGTATGCTTCCTGTTAACTCAGTTCCTGCACGAGTTTTGTTTGATTCTGGTGCTTCGCATTCTTTGTTTCTCACAAGTTTGCGCATGAGCAAGATCTGGCTATGGTTCCTTTATTACATCGTCTTGTGGTACAATCTCCTGGGTCAAACATGAGGGCTGCTCATATCAGCCATGACAATCAAATTGAGATTGGTGGCTCTTCGTTTCCGGCTTCCTTAATTATTCTGGGCAATTCTGACATTGATGTTATCTTGGGCATGGATTGGTTAACAGCAAATGCAGCTGTGATTGATTGTGCTGAACGTTCGGTTTCTCTGAAAATTCCTGAAGGCCATATAGTCTATTCTCCAAGTCTGACTCCTGCAATTCAGCTTTATTCTTTGGCGGCTCTGAATGATGATGCTATGGAAGGTATTCAGAGTGTTCCTGTAGTCTGTGAGTTTCCAGATGTCTTTCCTGAAGAGTTGCCAGGTATGCCTCCGGATCGTGAGGTTGAGTTTGTCATTGAACTTGAACCTGGTACCGCTCCTATTTCCAAGCGGCCTTATAAAATGGGTCCTGCTGAGTTGGCTGAACTCAAACGTCAGTTGGATGAACAAGAGAAGTTGGGTTTCATTCAGCACAGTACTTCTTCTTGGGGTAGTCCAACCATCTTTGTGAAGAAGCGAGACAAGACTGATAGACTTTGTGTTGACTATCGGGCACTCAATGCTAAAACCATCAAGAATAAATATCCCCTTCCGCGGATTAATGATCTCTTCGATCAGCTAGCTGGAGCTGTGGTATTCTCTAAGCTTGATTTGAGAAGTGGTATCATCAAATCAAGATCCGCAAGGAAGATGTTCCTAAAACAGCTTTCACCACCCGCTATGGCCTGTATGAGTACACGGTCATGTCTTTCGGTCTCACCAACGCACCTGCCACCTTCTCGAGGCTTATGAACTCGGTTTTCATGGAGTATCTTGATAAGTTCGTTGTGGTCTATCTGGATGACATTCTAGTCTATTCTAAGTCTAAAGAAGAACATGAAGAACACCTTCGGTGTGTCCTAAACAAGCTTCGTGAGAACCGCCTGTATGCAAAGTTCTCCAAGTGTGAATTTGGCTGCCTCAAGTCACCTACCTTGGTCACGTCATCTCTGCCAAGGGCATTGCCGTCAACCCAGAAACTATTAAGACAATTATGGACTGGCTTCCACCCATAAATGTCAAAGAAGTCCGGAGTTTCCTTGGTTTGGCCAGTTACTGCCGCGCTTCGTTCAAAACTTCTCAAGATTGCGAAGCCTCTTACCGATCTCCTCAAGAAAGGCAAGAAATACCTTTGGACTCCTGCATGTCAAGCAAGCTTTGAAACACTCAAAGAGAAGCTCACTTCCACACCAGTCTTGGTTCCTCCAGATACATCAAAGCCTTTCCAGATATTCTGTGATGCTTCATTGCAAGGATTGGGTGCGGTCCTTATGCAAGAAAAGCAAGTTGTTGCTTATGCCTCTCGTCAGTTGAAGACGCATGAGATCAACTATCCTACACATGACCTCGAACTCGCAGCAGTTGTCTTTGCTTTGAAAGTATGGAGGCATTACTTGCTTGGCAACCGTTGTGAGATCTTTTCTGATCACAAGAGTCTGAAGTATATCTTCACACAGCCTGATCTCAACCTTCGTCAGAGGAGGTGGATTGAAACAATAATGATTTCGATTTGACCATCAACTACACCCCGGGCAAAGCCAATGTCATGCCGATGCTCTCAGCCGAAAAGCTTATGTCAACAACCTCATGGTGGAAGAACAACAGCCTCTCTTGTGCGAGGAATTCCGCAAGCTAAACCTTGAAATTGTGGATCAAGGGTATCTTCTGAACCTTCTAGCAACACCTCTCTTGGAAGAAAAGGTTCGTTCCATTCAACTTGGTGATCCTTACACTAAAAAGATCATCTCCAACATTCAGCTTCCGAAGTATGAGTCTTTCCACGTAGATGACCAAGGCACTCTTTTCTTTGAACACCGGATGTTTGTTCCGAACTACCCGGGTTTAAGAGAGCAAGTTCTCAAGGAGGCGCATGATTCTGTTCTTTCTATCCACCCTGGCAGCACTAAGATGTACATGGACTTAAAACACAATATTGGTGGCCTGGTTTGAAACGATATTGTGCCAAGTATGTCTCGGAGTGTGATGTCTGTCGCAGAGTTAAAGCTGTCCATCAGAAACCTTCCGGTCTTCTACAGCCATTGAAGCCTCCGGAATGGAAATGGGAGAAAGTAGAGATGGACTTCATCACTGGTTTTCCAAGGTCGCAGAAGGGCAACAATGCAATCTTTGTTGTCATTGACAGGCTTTCCAAAGTAGCTCACTTCTTTCCAGTCAAGGAAACAATTTCTGCAATTCAGTTGGCTGAGCTCTATATCAACAGAATTGTCTCTCTGTATGGAGTTCCTCTTGAGATCAGTTCAGACCGTGGAAGCATCTTCACTTCCAAGTTCTGGGGAAGTTTCCAAAATGCTTTGGGAACAAAATTAAACTTCAGCACAGCTTACCACCCTCAGTCGCAAGGACAAGTTGAAAGGATCAATCAGATTCTGGAAGATATGCTCCGTGCTTGCGTTATCTCTTTCGGCATGAAGTGGGAAGAATGTCTTCCTTATGCTGAATTCTCTTACAACAACAGCTTCCAAAAGTCTAAAGATGGCACCATTTGAGGCTCTCTATGGTCGCAAATGCAGAACTCCGATTGGTTGGTCGGGCGCAGGTGAAAGAATATTGTTTGGCCCCGACATTGTAACTCAAGCGGAGGAGAAAGTTCACATCATTCTTGAAAATCTGAAGATTGCTCAAAGTCGCCAGAAGAGCAATTATGACAGAAAGCACACGGACATGGAGTATGTCCCTGGTGATCTCGTTTACCTTCGTGTCACTCCCATGAGAGGCACGCACCGCTTTGGTATCAAAGGAAAGCTGGCTCCTAGATACATCGGTCCTTTCAAAATTCGTGGAAGAAGAGGAGAAGTTGCTTATGCTCTTGAGCTCCCTGAACAACTCAAAGTCCATGATGTTTTCCACATCTCTCAACTCAAGAAGTGCTTCAAGGATCCCGGCAGGACCGTGGACCATGAACTCATCAATCTCCAAGAAGATCTGTCTTATCAAGAACACCCCACAAAATTCTTGAAGTCGCAGAAAGAAGGACTCGCAACAAGTCCATCAAGTTCTGCAAGGTGCAGTGGTCGCACCATTCCGTTGATGAAGCCACTTGGGAACGTGAAGATGAGCTCCGTGCCAAGTATCCTACCCTCTTTGAGTCTTCTTCTTCCTAGAATCTCGGGGCGAGATTCCTGTTTAGTGGGGGAAGTTGTAGCATCCCAATTGTCTAACACTTAGTGTCTAGTAAGATATGGCTACTTCCTATATATAATTGTTGCATCATAATTATATCATGCTCATGTCATCATGCCACCTTGCATTTGAGCATCATATAAAACCCTTTTCTTTGGTTCTTCTCTCATATGCATTATTAATTGTATTTGCCTCTTGATATTGTATTTGGTTATTGATATATTGTTTAAATGCCCAAGTTGAGTTGGGGGCATACTTTTATTCCACTCCATCACCTTTCTTTCACCACTTATAATTCCACCATCCTATTATCCATGAGCTTGTAATTCTTTTCTTTTTATTTATTCTAGCTCATGTGGATGGGGTGGATCTAATCCCAACTTCTTTTTGCTTGGTTTACTCCACTTCTTGTGAATGCATAAGAATAATGCCATATATTATTATTGTTTTCACAAAATAAATCATGGCCTTTATTATTTTGCATGGGCCATGCAAGAGTACCACCACCTTTATCCCATTTGAGTCTTCTTGGTTTATTGGGTCTTTACTTTGTGGATCATCTCCATCCCTCTCTCCACCATCCTCATATTCTCTCAATCCCATTTAATTATCATGCATGATCAAATGAGGGCCATTCTACATATCTCATTTCTCTTCTTTTTCTTGGTTCTCTTCACCTTAGCATGATAGATCAAGCCCCACTTTTCCTCTGGTATGATCTCATAAACAATTTCAAAAACCCTCAAAAACCCTAACAAAACCTAACCTATCTTTCTCTCCTCTAATTTTTCCTCTAACCCTAGTTCTACTTAAACCCTAACCCTACCACACCTCCATCCCCTCTCTCATCATGCTGGCCCCACCTGCCCCTCTCTCCCTGGCCCACACTCCATCTACCATCTAACCACCCCCAAACCCTAGCCCATGCCCTAGCTACACCCTAGCTCACCCGAGCCTCCTCTCCTCTCTCTCTTTCTTTCTACCTGCCATGCTGGCCCCAGCTGCTACTCCAGCCATCCCCACCTGCAGCCCCTCCTCCCTGCCCTGCCTGCTACCCAGGTCGAGCCCAGCTCGACCACGTGATCGAGGAGAAGGGAAAGTGCCCGAGGCCACTTTATCCTCCCGTGCCCGCACGCCACCTCCTCCCTCTCTCTAGCTTGCCCTCATCCACACGCTCCCCTGCCTCTCCCAGATCAACCCCGAGCCTGCCCTCCTCTTCCCTTCTTCTTCACCATCGCAGCCACCTGCCGCCAGTCGCCGCCGTCTACCCCTGCGTCTCGTCGTTCGGCCGGGTGTGCGCGTCGTGGAGGTGGTTGGAGTCCAAGGACCGGTACCACTGCTCCACCTTGACCGGACCAGCGAGGAGGAGAAGGCCACCAGGACTGCCAGATCCTTGCCGCTCCCCCGAAACCCTAGGTTGCCGGAGCTCTGCATCCTCGCCGATCGGCTCGCTTCCTGCCCGAGCCAACCCCACCGACAACCCCGCGGTGAGCCGTGATCCTCCCAGACATCTTCTATCTGCCGCCACTTCCTGTCTCGCCGAAGTCGTCTGCCGAACGCCTCTCTGCGCACGGCGGGTTCGTCGTCGCCTTCTTCTGTGCAACGCGGGAACCCTATCTAGCCGCCGCGTTCCCGTTCCTCCAACTACCACAAGCCACCCAAGCGGTAGCCACCGCCGCTCGCCGCGCGAGGTTGCGGGATCGAATCCCCGTGCCGCGCCCGCCCGCGCCGGCGATCTCAGACGCTCTGTCTGCGGTTCAGAGAAAAAGAAGAACAGTACGCGGCCCCCTTTTTGCAGAAAACCCCCTTTTTTATTTTTGCTCAAACCGCAGTCCGCCGAGCCACACAGCCAGCCTCTGTGGGAATTTTAAAAGAGAACCCCGTAGATTCTTAGCCTTAACCCGCGGTCCAGGTACACCCCCTCCTGTCAGCCATGGAGATCACCCACTGTCACGTGGGCCCGTGGCCATCGGACCCACCTGTCAACCTTAGTGGCTAGGTAGAGCCGCGGTAGAAAAGAGTTTTCGCGCGCGTGTGCCCCGCCAGCGCTGGCCCACCCATCAGTGACTAGGCTGGGTTTGTCTGAGTACGAAATAGTTTTTTGCTTTGCTGTTTAATTTAAACCTTTTCAAATTGATTTAAATTCAAATTCAAATCAGATTTAAATAATTTTTAAAATACAAATCCAAATAATACAAATGATATATGTTTTGAATCAGAAAAATGTGAGGAATTCAAATATGCCATTCAAAATAATTTTGAACACTTTAAATTTCAAGATGATTAAAATTACAATAAAATGCCTTTTCCTTAATAAATTAATAACTTTAATTCTATAACTCCAAATTTGGCAAATAATATGTCTAAATCGATCAGCGCGACGAGCCCGTTCTATCTATGCAGTCCTTGTTCTGAATTGAAGCATGCATCATGTCATTCTACAAATCTGAACTGTTTATGACAATAAAACTGGGTCAAATAATTAATAAAATGCTTTATTTTGTATCCACACCTCACCCTTGCCATGCTACTTTAATGCCATGTAAATGTGCATCATTCATCATGGCATGCTGGTTGCTTGTTGCATTTTAATTCATATGCTTGTGCACTTTATTTATGTTGGCCCTTGTTTGTTTGGTTCTTCTTCGAATAGACGCCAGCAGGAGAATTACCAGGAATCACAGGAGTACTACCCAGATCCATCTCTCGCTTCAACTGAGCTGCCAGGCAAGCACTACCACATGCTTGCATACATACAGTACCTATTGCCTCTATCTTATTCTTGCATCATTGAGTCGCGATTGCATTAAATTGAATCCCAAGTACTGCATAGCCTTTACTTTTAAACCCCACCAAAGCTTGTTCCTCCATCCCATGAGCCATTACTACAGGAGTTGTTTGAGCCATGCGAGTCGTAGAAAAGCATGTGTAGTGTATGTGAGTGTCTGATGAATAAACGAGGTACCTAAACAACTAACCTGAGTAGTAATGGGATAACTAATGAAAGAGGCATCGGTGAGCAATATCTGCTATTTGGTTTTCATGCTCACTTGTGTCCCGTAGGACCCCGAGTACTTGATTCCTGTTCCTTGACTATTCGCACTATCCACACCGGGAGGCCTTATGGACCCCCCTGAGCCAGAGCTTGATTCATTCTTATTACTATCCTGTACTTATGCCATGTTACTGCTTATTTAAGATTGTGCGAGGAGCACCTGTACTGTTTTGGATCGTGACACGTTTTCGCTGTATCGAACAAGCCCAGTCACATTTTCGGGTTCCCAGTCGTTTACGCCGTCCACACAACCTTGGGTCCGTCTCGGAGCCGGCCAACTTCGTTGCGGGTAGCTTAATTGGGGTGGCCCCCTGAAATATTTCTGAATCCTGTGATTGCTTTGTCGTGAATGCCTCGTTGGGTTTTGATTGGTTTTTCCGAGGTTGATCGAGTGTGTGTTGCTATTCGTGCACCCTGCAGGGTAAATCTTTCTGAAAGCCGTGTCCGCGGTTATGGACGACTTGGAGCACAGTTTCTCGATCATAGACAAGTATAACTAAAGTACCGCTTTTAAATTGACTAAGTACTTGACTAGTAAATAGTGCAATACTCATGGAATGGTTAATAAAACTGCCAACGGATGAGGGGGTTGTTCGTCCGCTTCCTCGTTGGTAAGCGAGGAGGAGGATGGATCTGTTAATTATACTGTTATAACTGTTGTCCTTAATTCACGGACATCCGTCTATCATTGGTTAGGCGGATGGTTAGCGAGTTTCTGTAGAATTGTTAGATATTATCTTTTGCTGCATTGGCGTCACCCCAGGTTGTGTCCCTTTAGTGGCATAAAGACTTGCTGAGTACCCCTAGGGTCTCACACGATAAATTGTTTGATTCAGATGAACAGGTGTATTCGCAAGATGGATACTGGGTGGAAGAGACAGATGATGTTGGCAACGATCATTCGGTGTAGAGATTCCGGGAACGGGGATCCGTGAGATCTGTGGGCGGGATGTGTTTATTTATGGGGCATCTTATGCCGATTTGCTTCTTATCCGTACTCGGATCTTGTTTTCCGCTCCCTGCCTGATACTCTGATGTGTGATGTATGAGGAGCTATTCTAAATTATTATCTCTATCTAGGATATTTGAATCTTGCCGTATGGCGTTGCAATATTTCTATTTCTTTTAGATGGAATGGCTCTGAGGACTGTTGTATGTGGCTTGCATACATACTCATTTGTGTATGTAGTTGATCCCTTCGCTTGCCGATTACGCGCTCGTTCTTGTCCGATGTTCTGAAAGTGGTTAGGATGGCCGAAAGGTCTACCGTGAGTGGCCCTAGGCCCCACCGTACTATTTTAACCACTTTCATTCGTCCAGCATGTCACTAAGAGCGTAATTCACCGAGGTAGTTACACATTGCA
>CAJUXJ010002194.1:0-32055 GCA_910589775.1 Avena eriantha
TCCAATGACACTGGTGGATCCATGTGTGGCTTGTGAGAAGAACACATATGAAATGACACTAGGTGTGGTTCATGAAAAGAACACACATCCAATGAACTCTGGTGGATCCATATGTGGTTTGTGAAAAGAACACACATGCAATGACTCTAGCTGTGGTTTGTGGAAAGAACACACATGCAATCACACTGGTGGATCCATATGTGGTTTGTGAAAAGAACACACATTTAATGACACTGGTGGATCCATATGTGGTTTGTGAAAAGAACACACATGCAATGACACTAGGTATGGTTCATGAAAAGAACACACATCCAATTAACTCTGGTGGATCCATCTATGGTTTCTGAGAAGAACACACATGCAATGACTCTAGCTGTGGTTTGTGAAAAGAACACACATGCAATGACACTGGTGGATCCATATGTGGTTTGTGAGAAGAACACACATCCAATGACACTGGTGGATCCATGTGTGGTTTGTGAAAAGAACACACATGCAATGACACTTGGTGTGGTTCATGAAAAGAACACACATCCAATGACACTGCTGGATCCTTATGTGGTTTGCGAAAAGAACACACATGCAATGACTCTAGATGTGGTTTGTGAGAAGAGCACACATGCAATGACACTGGTGGATCCATATGTCGTTTGTGAGAAGAAGACACATCCAATGACACTGGTGGATCCATATCTGGTTTGTGAAACCAACACACATGAAGTGACACTAGGCGTGGTTCATGAAAAGAACACACATCCATTGAGAAGTAAAGACATGCAATGACTTTGATGGATCCATATGTGGTTTGTGAAATGAACACACATGCAATGACTCTAGTTGTGCTAAATGAAAAGAACACACATGCAATGACTCTGGTGGATCCATGTGGTTTGTGAAAAGAACACACATGCAATGACTCTAGCTATGGTTAATGAAAAGACACACATCCAATGACACTGGTGGATCCATATGTGGTTTGTGAGAAGAACACACATGCAATGACACTGGGTGTGGTTTATGAAAAGAACACACATCCAATGAACTCTTGAGGATCCACATGTGGTTTGTGAGAAGAACACACATGCAATGACTCTAGCTATGGTTAATGAAAAGACACACATCCAATGACGCTGCTGGATCCATATGTGGTTTGTGAGAAGAACACACATGCAATGACATTGGGTGTGGTTTATGAAAAGAACACACATCCAATGAACTCTTGAGGATCCACATGTAGTTTGTGAGAAGAACACACAAGCAATTACTCTAGCTGTGGTTTGTGAAAAGAACACACATGCAATCACACGGGTGGATCCATATGTGGTTCGTCAGAAGACCACACATCCAATGACACTGGTGGATCCATGTGTTGTTTGTGAGAAGTACACACATCCAATGACACTGTTGGATCCATATGTGGTTTGTGAGAAGAACACACATGCAATGACACTGGGTGTGGTTCATGAAAAGAACACACATCCAATGAGAAGAACACACATGCAATGACTATGATGGATCCATATGTGGTTTATGAAAAAAACACACATGCAATGACTTTAGTTGTGGTTACTGAAAACAACACACATGTAGTGACTCTGGTGGATCCATGTGGTTTGTGAAAAGAACACACATGCAATAACTCTAGATATGTTTAATGAAAAGAACACACATCCAATGACACTGGTGGATCCATATGTGGTTTGTGAGAAGAACACACATGCAATGACACGGGGTATGGTTCATGAAAAGAACACACATCCAATGACACTGGTGGATCCTTATGTGGTTTGTGAAAAGAACACACATGCAATGACTCTAGATGTGGTTTGTGAGAAGAACAGACATGTAATGACACTAGAGGATCCATATGTGGTTTGTGAGAAGAACACACATCCAATGACACTGGTGGATCCATGTGTGGATTGGGAGAAGAACACACATGCAATGACACTTGGTGTGGTTCATGAAAAGAACACACATCCAATGACACTGGTGGATCCTTATGTGGTTTGTGAAAAGAACACACATGCAATGACTCTAGATCTGGTTTGTGAGAAGAACAAACATGCAATGACACTGGTGGATCCATATGCGGTTTGTGAGAAGAACACACATCCAATGACACTTGTGGATCCATATGTGGTTCATGAAAAGAACACACATCCAATAAGAAGAAAAGACATGCAATGACTCTGATGGATCCATATGTGGTTTGTGAAATGAACACACATGCAATGACTCTAGTTGTGGTTAATGAAAAGAACACACATGCAATGACTCTGGTGGACCCATGTGGTTTGTGAAAAGAACACACATGCAATGACTCTAGCTATGGTTAATGAAAAGACACACATACAATGACACTGGTGGATCCATATGTGCTTTGTGAGAAGAACACACATGCAATGACACTGGGTGTGGTTTACGAAAAGAACACACATCCAATGAAATCTTGAGGATGCACATGTGGTTTGTGAGAAGAACACACATGCAATGACTCTAGCTGTGGTTTGTGAAAAGAACACACATGTAATCATACGGGTGGATCCATATGTGGCTTGTGAGAAGAACACACATCCAATGACAATGGTGGATCCATATGTGGTTTGTGAGAAGAACACACATGCAATGACACTGGGTGTGGTGCATGAAAAGAACACACATCCAATGAGAAGAACATACATGCAATCACTATGATGGATCCATATGTGGTTTGTGAAAAGAACACACATGCAATGACTCTAGTTGTGGTTAATGAAAAGAACACACATGCAGTGACTCTTGTGGATCCATGTGGTTTGTGAAAAGAACACACATGCAATGACTCTAGCTATGGTTAAAGAAAAGAACACACATCCAATGACACTGGTGGATCCATATGTGGTTTGTGAGAAGAACACACATGCAATGAAACTAGGTTTGGTTCATGAAAAGAACACACATCCAATGACACTGGTGGATCCTTATGTGGTTTTTTAAAAGAACACATATGCAATGACTATAGATGTGGTTTGTGAGAAGAACACACATGTAATGACACTGGAGGATCCATATGTGGTTTGTGAGAAGAACACACATCCAATGGCACTGGTGGATCCATATGTGGTTTGTGAGAAGAACACACATGCAATGACACTGGATATGGTTCATGAAAAGAACACACATCCAATGAACTCTGGTGGATCCATATGTGGTTTGTGAGAAGAACACACATGCAATGACTCTAGCTGTGGTTTGTGAAAAGAGCACACATGCAATCACATTGGTGGATACATATGTGGTTTGTGAGAAGAACACACATCCAATGACACTGGTGGATCCATGTGTGGTTTGTGAGAAGAACACACATGCAATGACACTGGTGTGGTTCATGAAAAGAACACACATGTAACATCCCAATTTCAGCAACCCTGATTAGTTGTCTAGAATGCAAAAATCAGGGGGAACAAAAACTTTTCTTGTTGAGTGTTGAAGTGTTTGCTTGTTGTTGGATATGCTTATGATGGTGTATTAGAAGATATACTCTTTAGCTCAACCTAGTTGACAAAAGCTACTTCCCAAAACTATCTTGGTTTTATTTCCATATTCTCAAATGTTTTGGCATTTCAAAAACATTATCCAATATTTTTATGAAACCAAAACTATTTTAGTAGCTTCTATTTACAAAACTATGGAGAGATATAAAATACTCTCTTCTTATGTTTTCAAGACAGAACCTTCAACTACTCTTACCTCTAGGATCTCCAAAACCTTTTAGTAAGCTTTTTGACTCTACTCTTGGTAGAGATGTCAAGGACTCTCATCTTATTCAAAATCCAACCTCTTCAAAAGGCCTCAACCTTACCTCCAGCTAGGCTTGATGGTAACCCCAGTAGTGGATTTACTCCGTGTATAAGATGATATTTCTTGCTCTGTTGTCTGATTAATTGCCTTGATCTGTTTTTTGATATGTTTGCTTAGGAGATAGTTTGAGCTACTCTAGGAGCTCATCACTAGGATCGAGAAGTTTCCAAATAATCACACCCTAAGGAAGTATACCAACCTGGATCTGATCTCTAGCCACCAGGTGATCCTCTAAAACCCTTAACCAGATCAATTCTGAAGAAATTCCTTTTAGAAGTTTCCAAGTCAATGAAGACCAATATCAGCTTGGATCCTTTCTACTCAATCTACACTTCAACATCATCCACTTGATGATTCTTGGGTACCTTGCAAACCAACAAAAACATCCCCTCTCATGCTCTAGTCAAAAACCCTAAATCTGCCAAATTTGGCTGTCTGGAAAACTGTTTCCAACATCACCTTTTTGAATGCCTCCCTTTCCCAACCCTTGCGCATTTTTCGTAATGAACTTAAACCATCTTGTTAACCACCCTAAAGACTACCAAGGCCCACTCTTTCCCTTGGTTATATCATTTTCCAACCCACTTGTTCTTGATGGTTTTGTAGGCAAGAAAATAACTTATCCTGCAAATCTAGTCAACATGCCTACTTTGATAGAAGCTCACACCCTCATCCAACCTTATATGGACCAAATTTTGGCATGGTTGTGTTGTACTCATATAGGTCTATCATTACCTACTTCACTTGTTCCAATTGGATCCTTGAGCTGTTTACACCCACAAAGTTTTGGAGGCTAGTTGATAATCTGCTTTGGCAGGCTTATTTTATTCAAAGTTTGAAAGCCTGTCTTGGTGAGCTCAAGAAGTATCAAGCTCAAAACTCTACCCATTGCAATCTAAATCACTTGGTCTGTCCATTCATCTAACCCATGACCCAAGGGGAGATCTGAACTCCAAGATACACCCATGTTTTGATGGTATGAAATTAGCCTCACCCTAGATCCTTAATCTAGGGTATTCCACCAAAATCAACTTGGATTCTCCAATCCCAATGTTGAAAATGATTGATACACCTTTTCTACACCATATAACTTGCTCACAAAGATTTATAAAATATTATCCATAATTATTATGGCTCCAAATCAAATTAATTTCTTTAATAAACAAAATCTCCAAAACACCTTCCCTAAAGGAAAGTTTGGTTTTTACCAAAACACTTCCTCAACTTTTGGCTCATTTGAGACCCAGATATCATACCCCATCTTCCCACTTCATAAACAAATATTTTTGAGATCCTTTATTATTTCTTTTTGCCTATTTTCTTAAATGGCAGAAATGGAAAAATTCCCCTAAGTGTCTCAATAATAATTATAAATACTTATGTGTCTCAATAAATCTTGGGAAAATTCCCCTAAGTGTGTATTCACATTTGGGACCATCTCACACCACAAACCAACCTTGTCCAATGTAAAAAATATGAAAAGAGCTTCCAGAAACCATTTCTGCTCTATTTGATTAATGGATCAAAAATGCACTAAAAATCATTTGAAAAATCCTGAATAAATCCTGGAGATGTACCCTGACCTAAACCATCTACCAGTACCATTCACTCATCTTACCAAGATCAATTCAAAGAATTTCCTTCATAGTCATCAACTTTGCCAAATTTGAGTTATGAGCAAAACCTTACTCTATTACTCCAACAAACCATATCAAATCTTCTCCACCAAGCCTACACAGCACACTTCTCTCCTCCTAGTCGAGCAACCGTATAGCAATACCATTGTAGCATCGTCATCCCCTTGTCCTCTAGTGTTTGGAAGTAGAGATTAAAGTGGGACAACCACCTAGTGCCAAAAACTCTTGCCATAGTAGCACCCCTCCCTCTGTCTATCCCCTGTGCAACCCCTGTGTCTCTCCACCACCCCAGATGGCCAATGGCAAGGCCATGGACCTGCCATAGCCCCTCCATAGGCCATGTCCACCATGAACCTACCATTTGCCTTTAAATTGACCAGAGGCCCTCCACCCACTCCTGCTCCCTCATTTCTCCCCCTCTCACTCCACTGACCTCCCAGAGAGCTCCAGATCCCTCTCCTCTACTTCCCTTGCTGTGGAGAAGGAAGAGAGCCCCTCTTGGCCTCTTTAGAGAGGTGAAGTTTAAGCTCGACCCCTGCCTCCTACGAGCCCTATTTCTTGCTCAGATCTACTCCCCTGCAGCTGACCCATCTCCCGGTGCCTCCCCTTCACTGAAGGAACCTCGGAGAACCGTCACGGGCGACACACCCGAGTGGAGTTTCACCCTCGAGTCCTACGTCTCCGAGCCCTCTCCGCATAACCAAGGGCTCCCTCGTGGCTTCAAGACCTCTCCTGCTCCTCTTCGTGGACATGCACATGCCCACATGCCTCCTCCGACGGGCTCCGGCGAGCCCCCTTCGGGCATCCTCGCGCGAGCCCCGCACCGACGTCGAGGCACCCCATGCCGCCCATCGTTCTACTCCACGCACCGAGCCACGTCTCCATGTCGCCACCCCGCCATCTCCCGAGCTCCCCAGGTAATCCCTCGGCTGCCCTCTGCTCGCATTAGGGTTCGGCACCGCCGCCTCACTCTAGGGGAAGATGAGAATGGACAGCCGTCCATCGTCACTTAATCGGTCGGCCTAGGGCGCCCCTTACCGGTTCGGTGGCCTGCATTACTGACTGGCGGGGCCGGCCTGTCAGGGAATTCAAACCCCCTCCCGTGCTAGATCGCTAGCGAGTCGGCCGGCCTGTGCTGTTCCGGCCCATTTGTCCTCTATGCCAGCCCACATAACCCCCTAACCCTTTTCTTTTCCAGAGGGCTGCTAAATAGCTGAGTAGGATTAAATCTTAATAAAAATGAAAAATAACCAGAAATTCCAAGATATAATTTTCTCCAGGTGCTCTGGTGTTTTCTTAAACATGAAGTACCATTGTTTTTCACAAAAGAACCTTGGTTCTTTTCTGATAATTAAAATTCCACAAGATGTCCTTTTTCACTAAATAAATCTTTTAGTGAGTTTGGTAAATACAAATTTGGTAAATCCAGTTGCGTCTGATAGATGTTGCATGTACATATCTCATGGAATTGGCCTCCTGCCAAGTGAATCTTTTGTTTTCCTGTAGTAAAAATAGAAAAATCAGAAGCTTTCTGCCTATAGAAAATTCCCTAGGTAAATCTACAACATATTTTGGGTAGTTTCCAAATCCTAGTGAGGTGGTACTCTAAGTCCTATCCATATCCAGGAGCTCATGATTTATTGAGCCTTGGATATTTTTCTGTGAATTAAACTATTATGTGCATGGTTTATTCACCTCTAAATTCACTACAGTATCTATGCAGCTCCAAAAAGGGGGATTCCAATTTCTACAGAATGGTATTAAAAATACCTACACTGTGCCCTTGGAATCAAATTAAAAGTTACTGTATATTTAATTTGGTGAAAAAGACAAAAACCCCACAGAACTGCCTTTCGGAATTTCTTGAGGGCATTCTGGTAATTATCTTGACCTCATTCTGACGCTCAGTGAACAAGTACATCAAATCCTACTGAACCAATCAAGGAAATAATTTTTGGAGGTCCAGAACTTTTCTGTTAAATTATTTCCTCAAACTATGGCCTTTATCACTAGAAAAGTCATAGGAAATCAAAGAAAAGTGATAAAATAGTGAAACCACTTTTGTGGGTTTCATTTTATCAACTCCTATCTGTTGGTATCATGTTTTTACAATGGTACCTTACAGAATGTGTCCTTGGTCCAAAACCCCTCCTAGGTAATTCCTAGACTATAAATCCTAAGGGATTTTCTCCCATATTCCAAGACAAGGCCAATCTTATCAAATCCCTTCCTCCTAAGACCTAATGAAGTGTAAACTTGTATTGTTCAATTGTTTGAGGTATGTATTGGTGCTTGTATGCCTGGTGTTGATTGTGGCTTGGTTTGCTTGCATGTGGTGTCGGAACGATGATAGTTGCGATGAATTCGAAGAGCAGAAGAAGTGGTATTTACTATTTGGATTGGTATTCTGGGTTATCTAAAGAAGAGTCCAGGGACATTTATGCCATATTGCTGATCTCAGGCAAGCCACCCGCTTGCTCAAGCCTTGTCCTACTGTTTTACTTATGCATGTTTTATCTCCTGTTTGCCAAAACTGCATGGTTTTACTATATGTTGGTAATATATCTCTATGGTAGTGGTTTGGCTCCTCCGAACTACTACGCCTTTGTACTAGTAAGTACAACCCCCTTGGTGTTACCTATTTACCCATAGTGGAATAGATGGTGTACTACACCATACCCCTTTGGAGACCCCGAATTAGCCAAAGCAAAGCTAGAGGATGGGAAGACCCCGGAACAAGTTTTACCAAATGTTTTATGATAAAACCTTGGCGAGGTGGGACCTCCCAAGAGATGTTGAGAAAGAAAAAGGTTTACGAAAACGCACCTGGTTCTCTGCAGTTTTGCTAGAACAATTAATCATGTGCAACCACATTACTCTGGTATGGGACAGGGCTGGATTTGATGTTTGTCTATTCTGGTATGAGCTGCCTCGCAATAACTACAGGGGATCGGGGATCCCTAGAGGGTGGGCCTTCTCCGATTGGGGTCCATGTGGAACATCGACCTGGATAAGGAACAAAGGGTCGACAGGCCTCCATGCGTTACTATGGGCCCCTCATTGAAAGCGCACACTCTCGAGGAGTGGAAAAAGCACCCCGGTTGGTCCTCGCCCGACGTCTCGGTGTTGAGGGGATTAACACTCATAGGGTAGGCACTTATATTGGAGTGGGCATCCGGAGAGTCTTGATTGGTTACTCGACCCACGATCGGTGAAGATTAGGGTAGTGTACCCGGATGGTGTGGGTAAAGTGTACAACCTCTGCAGAGTGTAAATCTATTCGAATAGCCGCGTCCGCGGTCATGGACGGTTGGGAAGGTTGCTATAGAGCGGTGCTGGTTTTGATTTCAAAAAAGATTTCGGAAAAGAAATGGCTTTGGAAATGTTTTGACCATGAGAGGGTCGGAAAGGATCCCTGTTTTGACCATGGGATGGTCAGAAAGGGATGGAAGGAGTTTGGTCATGGGATGACCGTAAAGGAGAAGCGAATGGGTGACCTAGTCCTAATGTTTTCCAAAACTTTTCAAAAAGGTTTCCAAAATGGTTTAGAAAAGTTTTCAACAAAGATATGTAGATGCTATATCTACAAGAGAATTTTTTTAGAAAAGAACCCCTCTTGGAGCCCTCCTACTACTACTGCCATATTGCATATCCCCTTGTTATTACTATTCTCTTAAGGTGGTTTGTGAGTACATTCAAATTACTCAGTGGCATTGTCCCTGGCTATTAACGTGGTCAGATATCAAGACGAAGGTGAAGTGGACAACTATGCGAGCTAGGACGTTCCCCCAGTGCGTTGCCTGTAGGTTAAGGCATGGCTCGGGCTCTACGCTTGATGAAGTTCCGCTGCGGATTATTGATGTAGCCATAACAACATTCATGTAAGTCTTGTAAATTCGGTATGTTCTCGGATGTTGTAATGATACTTGTTAGTTATGTGCCACGACTAACTGATCATGGGATCGTGGTTGTATGCGTAACAGGGATTCTCGGAGAATTAATCCGGGGGGGCTATAGACTTGGTATCAGAGCCATCCTGACTATAGGAGAACCTTAGTTAGCATGGTCGTTAGACAGGAACCCTATTTTGAAAACCTTGGCTTTCGAAAACTAGAGAGTTTCAAAAGTTCTACTTCTTCTCTTACTCCAAGTAAATGCTTTCGAAAATGGTTTCCTCTAACTCTCGTCCAACACTTCAAACCTACGGATTTTAAATAACTAGGATCTGGAACCAAGGTGAAGACAATGAGAACAAGATATAGACAAGCAACTACCAGCAAACACAAGGAGACTACATATCGCTCTACTAGCGGAATCCTCATAATCAAAAGACATCAGGTGTTGCAGTATCAAGAAGCGTCCAAGATACGATGAAGGCTTCATCTACAAGATAGTGACTCCAACCTGAAGAAACACGATAACTAGGGTCAATAAGTCCTAAGAATAGGATTCCCCTACATCGCGAGTAGTTAACACCCTGGTCCCTAGCGTTGACCGTGTTTGCTTGCCTAAGTGCATCCTGTGTTGCTTGATGTGTGTTGTTTGCCAAGGACATTGCGATTCCCTCGCTCTGTTCGCCTTGTTTGTATGTTCTGGTTTGCTTTGACCTCCTTAAAACTATGACTCGAGGAGCGATAACCCACCTAGTAACTCAGGAAACCCCTGTGTTAGCTGTCGGTAATGAGACCCATACTAACCTCAAGAATATATGAGAGGAAAAGCATCGCAAGAACCAGGAGTTCGACAGCGTCAAGTCAGAAACAACTCGAAGACCTCACCTCAGCAAGACGGCATACCTCGTCAAACTCACCCCACAAGACTCGTCACTAGCACCACACTCCCTTGTTCTTCAGTCTACTACAGCAAGAATTCCGTTGAAGCCGGAAGTAAACCACCTAAGGATCCTCAATACCCACAAGAAACCACCCGATAAGTCAACCAAGACAAGAAGTGAAGACCTAACTATGCCGACCTCCGGTATATTAGACCCTCCAACCACCTCAGGAGACCATCTAATCTAGTCGACCCCACCCCAAACTAACGGAGTGATCCTCCCTAGAAGGTTAGAACCACCCCTGAAGTCAGATGATTAGGAAGTGTGAAGACAACGAGTCCACTCCGCCATTGATGACCCACAACTATAGGGGGTGTATCGTAGTATTTTCGAAGGAAGTGAAACCCAATTTATTGATTCAACACAAGGGGAGCCAAAGAATATTTATAAGCCTTAACAATTGAGTTGTCAATTCAGCTGCACCTGGAAACAATCTTGCTCACAACAGTTTATCAGTATCAATAGTTTTGTAGTAGGAATAGTAAGGTAACAACAGTAGTAAAGCAAGGACAGTAGTAACAAAAGCAGTAAATAGTGGGATTCGAGTGCGGTAGGCATAGGGATGGATGGACGGGCGTTGCATGGACAAGACAATTCACATAGCAATCAGAACATAGGGCAATTGCAGATAAAGAAGATAAAGCATCTATGTACTAGACAATCCTAGGCATGTGTTCCATACATAGTCATACGTTCTCGCAATGAGAACTTGCACAACATCTTTTGTCCTGCCAGCCCGTTTGCAGCGGGGGCTCTAGGGAACTACTGGCAATTAAGGTGCTCCTTTTAATAGAGCACCGGAGCAAAGCATTAACACTCCATGAACACATGTGATCCTGACATCAAAGCCTTTCCCTTCTGGTTATCCCGATTTCTGTCACTTCGGGGCATAGGTTCCGGACAACAACGTGTGTATACAACTTGCAGATAAGACCAAAAACAATACTATCATAATGAATCAATGACATGTTCAGATCTGAAATCATGGCACTCAGGCCCTAGTGACAAGCATTAAGCACAACAAGTCGCAACAAAGTCATAAAGCACTAATAAAAGATAGTAGGCACCATGCCCTGACAATCTGATGCCATTACATGAACGATCTCATCCAATCCCTACCGTCCCCATAGCCTATAGCGGGGGATTACTCACTCATAGATGGGGGAAACATGGATGGTCGATGGAGATGATGGTGAAGATCGATGGAGATGGCTCCGGGGGCACTTCCCCGTCCCGGCAGGGTGCCGGAATAGAGACTTTCTGTCCCCCGAATCTCCCCTTCGGTGGCGGCGGCACAACGGAACTTTTTGTGGAAAAACGTCGAACCCCCCGAAGTTTTTACGTCAGAAGGCTTCTTATAGGCGAAGAAGGAGACCGGGGGGGTGCCTGGGGCCACCACACCATGCCCTAGCATGGCCAGGCCCAGCCCGCGCCTGGGGGGGGGGGTGTGGCCAGCCCTTGGCCCTCCTCCGTCTCGTATTCTGGCTCCTGGAGTCTTCTGGAAAAATAGGCACTTTGGCATTTGTCCCGTCCAATTCCGAGAATATTCATTTTTTGACTTTCCGGGAACCAAAAACAGCAGAAAACAGGTAGCTAGCACTGTGGCTCTTGATAATAGGTTACTCCAAGAAATCATATGAAAAGTACTCCAAAGTGTGGACAAAACACAAGAAAGTGGATAAAACCAAGCATGGAGCATAAAAAATTATAGATACCTTTGCAATGTATCAACATCCCCAAGCTTAACTCCTGCTCGTCCTCGAGTAGGTAAGTGATAAAAACAAAGAATAATTTTTGAGGTGACATGCACCATCAAAGACTTGATCAAAGTATTTTTAAACATTCAAAGCTGGGATCATAGTACTTCAATCATAACATGAAAGACAAAGTTATAGCAATAAGACAAAGAAACTATGATACAACATGAAAAGGCACAAACAAAAGATTCATGAATAACAATGCTTTGCAAGACATTTGTTTGTTTCACATAAAGAAAACATAGCATACTGGCATCCAACTGGTCCCTCATAGCGTAGCAAACATAAATGCATAGGACACCTTCAAAGTTTACAAGAGTGACTAGATACAAATAGTTTAAAACAAGCAATATCAAGGTATGCATCAATCAACAAGTCTTGGGACAATGCACATAGAACTAAGAATGGCCACTATGCTCTCAAGAAAGTGCTCATAGAATGTGTGGAGACTCAACAAGGAAATGAAAAAGGTTTTGAAAAGTTTGAAAGGCTTCCAAATGCTGAAAGTATGGTACTCATTAGCTTTGAGCTTTCATTGCCCCTATCATAAGAATCTTTAATGTGGTTAAGGTTAAAGTGACAGAACTAAGAGGATATGCTTGACAAGTTATAAATCAAAGTCTCATGCCCCTTACTTACGAAGACCGATCCTCATGCTACTCAACTTCAGTCACGAGTAAGCTCTTGTCATTGTAAGTATATACGTATCATAGAGAACCGCCAACGGGGTACCCATTGCACATGATACAGGAGCTATCCCATAATCAAAATGACAAGGCAAGCAAACAATGAGCATCTCAGCGATCTTTTTATTTACTATGTGCATAGATTTTTATTGAGGATGCTTCATAGAATGCTCATTATGGTTATGCTGCAAGTTTCCACCATGATTACGAATGGCTTAGGCTAGCGGCCCAAGCGTTTCTCTAACATACATACAAACTCCATGATCTTACAAGTTCCACTTTTATTTCACACCGCCGGGATCCATAAGCAAAAGAACATGATATCAACGAGGTACTAAGTATCAATGCAATGTTGAAAGTGTTCCCCATGACACATGGTTCTACTAACTTCAACTTATAAAGCGCAAGCATATACGCAACGAAGAAGGTGCAATGGTTTAGGTTTATTAAATGCAAGAAAGTAAAGTGTGCCATCAAGTTCGTGAGAGCTTTACTAACTAACTTTCTCATAACAAGCAAACATTTTATTCGGAAGAAAACAAGGCATATTGAATATGCACGGAAGTAGCAAATGATGCTAATAGGTAGGTATGGTGAACACTTTGGCAATATTTGGTTTTAGGGAGTTGGATACATGAGTAAAACATACTCAGTGAAAGTGAAGGCTAGCAATAGTAAGGGAGCGACAAACGAGAGAGTAATAATGGCCATAATCATGCAGAGCGACAAAACATCATTGATCAAAGCATAAAGTGATACTACAAGTTGAAAACTAAAGGATCATAAAGGTTTATGGTGACTTGAGATAGTCATAACATGGTGTTAGCATGTGCCAAGTCAACCCAAATAAAGCTTCAAAGGAGAATACCACTATACTATGCTTTAATATGCTAAAACAACGCATGATTCATCCAAGGCACATTAAGCAATCTCAATTGTTTATAACAAGTCATGCTACAGCAAAGAATACTAAGCATAAAGCCAAAACAATATCAAGCATGGCATGACAAAGCATAGGCACGGTCAAAAACAAACTCTCTTTACCACTTAAGCATGAGCTTTTCCTACTCTTTTCCAATTCAAACCAAACCATTTGAAAACCAATTCATAAAATAGGAGGTCCAAAAATTTATTCAGCAAACTAAGAAAACCATGCAAACTAAAAATCAAAACGAAAAACGAAAAAGAAGACGCTCCAAGAACAACACAACTGTGCATGAAACAAATAAAAATGAAGTGGTTGGAAGAAACCTGAGATTTTTATTGATGAAGAAGGGGATGCCTTGGGCATCCCCAAGCTTTGACGCTTGTACTTCTTGGATATTTCTTGGCGTGACACGCGTGGCATCCCCAAGCTTGAGCTTTAGTCCATCCTTCATCTCATTACTCATTCCTTCCATACACCTGAAATTTTTTTCTTCATACAAAACTTCACACAATCTCATTAGCAACATTAGTGCACTTAAGATAAACAAGTCTTAAGGTTCAGTTCTAACACCAAATAAACTTCCATTATAACACTATCTACTGTAGCACTTCCCTCAAAAAGCTCAATTCCCCAAAAGAACTCAAGAAGGAACTAACAAGAAGCAAATGCAGAAAATGGCAGAAATCTGTCAAAACAGACCAGCAGGTAAAGACGAATTTTTTCGAAGATCTTCTGTTGCTCAAATCAAAAAGTGTTGAACTAACGAAAGTTATATAACATCCTAGGTCAGAGGCACAACAAATTACAGCTCAATCCGACATACAGATCTCTCTCACGATTTTTTACGGTGAAGCACAGAAATCTGTTTCGGGACAGCAACTTTCCCAATCATCACTTCACTCTCATTAGAGGTTACTCTTGGCACAAAATGCAAATAAAAAGGATAAGGAGCGGTTATCACTGAGGTAATAACTTCCAAGACTCATCTAAAACTTTTGGGTTATCTCCCAATAAGTACTTTTCTTTAATTCCTTTAAGTTTGGCATAAACAAAAACTAGAATGGATAGAATAGAAGTAAACAGAAATAATCATAGTGAAAACATTGTTATGTTCAATGAAATCCTTTTGTTAACAAGGTTGATAAGGTCTTGGTACCAAAATAATTTCATATGAGACAAAACTGTGTACTCCACTAATGATTATGTTACCTCAACCTTGATAGCAATGGTCCCAATCATAATAGTTTCAATTTTTTTCTCTTGGTATGGGACAATATATTTCTCCAACTTGAATGCCCTCAACATGTTCAATTGAATTCAAACCATAAGTCCTTTCAATATTCTTGCGGAAATAGACAATGTGTTCCTTGGCATTAACATTGAAGGTCACCTTCCCTTGATTATAATTAATAACAGCTCCTGCAGTATTTAAGAAAAGGTCTCCCAAGAATAATAGACATATTATCATCTTCATGCATAAAAGTTTGAGAGGATGCTCTCATAAGAAATATGAGTTGAAGTAAAAGAGAGCATCAAGGAGCAGATTCAAAACACATTTAAGTCTAACCCACTTCCTATGCATAGGAATCGTGTAAGCAAATAACAAAGTGACATGCATAGGAAGATAAAACAAGAGTAACTTCAAAACTTTCAGCACATAGAGAGGTGTTTCAATACCATGAAAGCTTCTACAACCATATTTTCCTCTCTCATAATAATTTTCAGTAGCCTCATGAAGAAACTGAACAATATAACTATCACATAAAGCATTCTCTTCATGATCTACAAGCACTAGAGCTTTATTATAAACATTTTCAAGAGAAACCTTAGGAACATAACATTCATTCTCCTTTAGTAAGCAAGGGGGAAAATCAAATAATGTAAGGGATAAAGAGTTACTCTCATTAGAAGGTAGGCATGGGTACCTAATCCATTCTTCCTCCTTTTGTTCATCACTCTCCTCTTTTTCATCTAATGAGATTTCAGGTTCATCAATTTCTTCTTCCATAGGATCCTGCAAGGCATTAGTCTCTTCCATTTGTGGAAAGCATCTATTAAAATATTCAAGAATATAGCCATTTTCATCCTTGTAATTATCAAAGAAAAATTTAAGTATACCATACACCTCATATTTGTAAGGTGAATCATCAATATTTTCAAGAAAACTAGCAAGTTCAAAAGCACCCTTCCAAGCAATAAATTCTTCAATTTGTTTCGCATCATAAAAGTCATAAATTCCTTTAGCATAGGAAGATATGGTATCATTATTACTATACTCACATTGAAAATGGAGTGTTTATACCTCTTTCTGCAACAAGACTCATTACAGCAATAAGTAACATTATAAGTAGAGCACACGTTCCTAGCAATGGTTTACAATCTATCGATTTGTTCCCTTAAGTGTTTCCCTTTTTGTGACAAGCGGTGTTCCTTATAATAATATTTTTGATCTTCCGTGAACCCACCTTGCCAATAAGCTTTAGTTTCAAAGAAACCAACCATTGCAACAAGCATGATAAAGCAAGACAATAACAGACCAACAAAAATAACAACTAGAGTAGGAACTAATTTTTTTTGTATTTTGTTTTTGATAAAGAAACAAGCAGACAAGGAGAAAGATAAACTTAGCTTGAAGAATAGTGATTCCAAGTGAACTTGATAAATAAAGCTATGCTCCCCGGCAACGGCGCCAGAAAATAGTCTTGATGAACCACAAGTATAGGGGGTGTATCGCAGTATTTTCGAAGGAAGTGAAACCCAATTTATTGATTCGACACAAGCGGAGCCAAAGAATATTTATAAGCCTTAACAACTGAGTTGTCAATTCAGCTGCACCTGGAAACAATCTTGCTCACAGCAGTTTATCAGTAGCAAAAGTTTTGTAGTAGGAATAGTAAGGTAACAGTAGTAGTAAAGCAAGGACAGTAGTAACAAAAGCAGTAAACAGTGGGATTCGAGTGCGGTAGGCATATGGATGGATGGACGGGCGTTGCATGGAAAAGACAATTCACATAGCAATCAGAACATAGGGCAGCAGATAAATAAGATAAAGCATCCAAGTACTAGACAATCCTAGGCATGTGTTCCATATATAGTCATACGTGCTCGCAATGAGAACTTGCACAACATCTTTTGTCCTGCCAGCCCGTTTGCAGCGGGGCCTCTAGGGAACTACTGGCAATTAAGGTGCTCCTTTTAATAGAGCACCGGAGCAAATCATTAACACTCCGTGAACACATGTGATCCTCACATCAAATCCTTTCCCTTCCGATTATCCTGATTTCTATCACTTCGGGGCCATAGGTTCCGGACAACAACGTGTGTATACAACTTGCAGATAAGACCAAAAACAATACTATCATAATGAATCAATAACATGTTCAGATCTGAAATCATGGCACTCAGGCCCTAGTGACAAGCATTAAGCACAAAAAGTCGCAACAAAGTCATAAAGCACTAATAAAAGATACTAGGCACCATGCCCTAACAATCTGATGCCATTACATGAACGATCTCATCTAATCCCTACCATCCCCATAGCCTACAGCGGGGGATTACTCACTCATAGATGGGGTAAACATGGATGGTCGATGGAGATGATGGTGAAGATCGATGGAGATGGCTCCGAGGGCACTTCCCTGTCCCGGCAGGGTGCCGGAACAGAGACTTTCTGTCCCCCGAATCTCCCCTTTGGTGGCGGCGGCGCAGCGGATCTTTTCATTGAAAAAAGTTGAACCCCCCGAAGTTTTTAGGTCAGAAGGCTTCTTATATGCGAAGACAACTTACCCGACAAATAGGCACTACTCCGTCTCGTATTCTGGCTCCTGGAGTCTTCTGGAAAAATAGGCACTTTGGCTTTTGTCCCGTCCAATTTCGAGAATACTCATTTTCTGACTTTCCTGGAACCAAAAACAGCAGAAAACAGGCAGCTGGCACTGTGGCTCTTGTTAATAGGTTAGTCCAAGAAATCATATGAAAAGTACTCCAAAGTGTGGACAAAACACAAGAAAGTGGATAAAACCAAGCATGGAGCATCAAAAATTATAGATACATTTGCAATGTATCAGCCATCAAGCAGAAGCCATGCAAGAAATGACAATGAAGACAACTTACCCGACACTGACTGCTTCAACCCTGTCTAAGTACCCGCAAGAAGAGTCGTAAATCGCTAACTTACCCTAAGCAAACTCCCTAAAAGGATTCATTAGGAAACCACCCCCGCCAAGGTTGATAAAATAAGGCGTCACTCAAAGACCCCAGCTCAAGACTCCGGGAAGATACAACTTTCCGCTAAACATCAGGTCAACACTCCAAGACAGAAGATCCGCAATCCCCCTTTAGCACCTTAGTGAAGATCTAAGGTGAAAAGACTGCGTCTTTCCACTCAATCTCCAGAAGACTGCCTACCAGAAGATACTTCAGAAAAAGATCCCCAGATTCGACGTCTTATCGCCAAACCACAACCCGGGAGTTATCAGAGGAGAAACTAACTGAATATCCTACGAAGTCCCTCTGCCGTTCCAGCTGAAGACCCACCCGAAGGACCGCAGGATAACTAACCGCTCAGTTCCAATCACTTAGAGGACTTGAGACTCCAGCAGGCTAAGTACGAATAATGATAGTATATAAGCCCCGTAAGACATAACTTCGTGGACACCATCTGAAGATTCTACGACTCCAAGAAGAAGGGAATGTGCTACCTCCAAGCTGTCCTAGTCTAATCCTAAGGGGGGGAGACTGCGTCTTTCCCACAAAAATAGAGTAACTCTTCGCCAGAAGCAAACTCAAGAGTTTCGACCCCAGCATCGTTAAATAAGATATGCTACGACCCTAAGGAATAGATGTGAATCCTTAGAGCAAGGTACTCCCAACCGTAGATTCTATCCTCCGACGACTACTCCGCGATGTTCAGAATCGAGGTAGCTTGTCTAGCCTAAGCCCTGAAGGTATCAAGCCCGAAGGAATATAAGATCATTCCTCGTAATCAGGACTGGACTCTGCTCAACTCTCCGTGTATCCTGGAAGACTGAAGCTCAACTTCATCGATGTATTAACCACTTCCAAGGACGGAGTCTGTTAGATAGCATGCTTGAAACCAGTAGCGCTAACCTTGACTCAAAATCCCCTAGCCCTACTCTCATGAATCTTGGGACGAGATTCTTTTAAGGGGGAAAGATCTATAACATCCCAATTTCAGTAACCCTTGTTAGTTGTCCAGAATGCAAAAATCAGGGGGAACAAAAACTTTTTCTTGTTGAGTGCTGAAGTGTTTGCTTGTTGTTGGATATTCTTATGATGGTGTATTAGAAGATATACTCTTTACCTCAACCCAAGTTGACAAAATCTACTTTCCAAAACTGTCTTGGCTTAATTTCCATATTCTCAAAAGTTCTGGCATTTCAAAAACATGAGCCAAGATGTTTATGAAACCAAAACTATTTTAGTAGATTCTATTTACAAAATTATGGAGAGATATAAAATACTCGCTTCTTATGTTTTCAAGATAGAACCTTCAACTACTCTTACCTCTAGGATCTCCAAAACCTTTTAGTAAGCTTTTTGACTCTACTCTTGGTAGATATGTCAAGGACTCTCATCTTATTAAAAATTCAACCTCTTCAAAAGGCTTCAACCTTACCTCCAGCTAGGCTCGATGGTAACCCCGGTAGTGGATTTACTTCGTGTATAAGATGAGTTGCCTTGCTCTGCTGTCTGATGAATAGCCTTGACCTGTTGTTTGATCTGTTTGCTTAGGAGATAGTTTGAGCTACTCTAGGAGCTCATCACTAGGATCAAGAAGTTTCCAAATAATCACACCCGAAGGAAGTATACCAACCTAGATCTGATCTCTAGCCACTAGGTGATCCTCTAAAACCCTTAACCAGATCAATTCTAAAGAAATTCCTTTTAGAAGTTTCCAAGTCAATGAAGACCAATATCAGCTTGGATCCTTTCTACTCAATCTACACTTCAACATCATCCACTTGATGATGCTTGGGTACCTTGCAAACCAACAAAAACATCCCCTCTCATGCTCTAGTCAAAAACCCTAAATCTGGAAAACTGTTTCCAACATCACCTTTTTGAATGCCACCCTTTCCCAACCCTTGTGCATTTTTGGTAATGCACTTAAACCATCTTGTTAACCACGCTAAGGACTAACAAGGCCCACTCTTGCCCTTGGTTAGATCATTGTCCAACCCACTTGTTCTTGATGGTTTTGTAGGCAAGAAAATAACTTTTCCTGCAAATCTAGTCAACATGCCTACTTTGATAGAAGCTCACACCCTCATCCAACCTTCTATGGACCAAATTTTTGCATGGTTGTATTGTACGCATATAGGTATATCATTACCTACTTCACTTGTTCCAATTGGATCCTTGAGCTGTTTACACCCACAAAGTTTTGGAGGCTAGTTGATAATCTGCTTTGGCAGGCTTATTTTATTCAAAGTTTGAAAGCCTGTCTTGGTGAGCTCAAGAAGGATCAAGCTCAAACCTCTACACCATTGCAATCGAGATCACTTGGTCTATCCATTCATCTAACCCATGCCACAAGGGGAGATCTGAACTCCAAGATACACCCATGTTTCGATAGTATGAAATTAACCTCACCCTAGATCCTTAATCTAGGGTATTCCACCAAAATCTACTTGGATTCTCCAATCCCAAGGTTGAAAATGCTTGATAAACCTTTTCTAAACCATCTACCTTGCTCACAAAGATTTATCAAATATTATCCATAATTATTATGGCTCCAAATCAAATTAATTTCTTTAATAAACAAAATCTCCAAAACTCCTTCCCTAAAGGAAAGTTTGGTTTTTGCCAAAACACTTCCTCAACTTTTGGCTCATTTGAGACCCACATATCATACCCCATCTTCCCACTTCAAAAACAAATATTTTTTAGATCCTTTATTATTTATTTTTGCCTATTTTCTTAAATGGCAGAAATGGTATAATAATAATTTTAAATACTTATGTGTCTCAATATATCTTGGGAAAATTCCCCTAAGTGTGTATTCACATTTGGGACCATATCACACCACAAACCAACCTTGTCCAATGTAAAAATATCAAAAGAGCTTCAAGAAACCATTTCTGCTCTATTTGATTAATGGATCAAAATGCACTAAAAATCATCTGAAAAACCCCGAATAAATCCTGGAGATGTACCCTAACCTAAACCATCTACCAGTACCATTCACTCATCTTGCCAAGATAAATTTAAAGAATTTCCTTAATAGTCATCAACTTTGCCAAATTTGAGTTATGAGCAAAACCTTGCTCTATTACTCCATCAGACCATATAAATCTTCTCCACCATACCTGCACATCACACTTCTCTCCTCCTGGTCGAGCAGCCCTGTAACAATACCATTGTAGCATAATCATCCCCTTGTCCTCTAGTGTTTGGAAGTAGAGATTAAAGTGGGATAACCACCTAGTGCCAAAAACTCTTGCCACAGCAGCACCCCTCCCTCTGTTTGTCCCCTACACGACCCTTGTGTCTCTCCACCACCCCAAATGCCCAATGGCAAGGCCATGGACCTGCCATAGCCCCTCCATAGGCCATGTCCACCATGAACCTACCATTTGCCTTTAAATTGACCAGAGGCCCTCCACCCGCTCCTGCTCCCTCATTTCTCCCCCTCTCACTCCACTGACCTCCCAGAGAGATCCAGATCCCTCTCCTCTACTTCCCTCGCTGTGGAGAAGGAAGAGAGCCCCTCTCGGCCTCTTTAGAGAGGTGAAGTTTAAGCTAGACCCCTGCCTCCTACAAGCCCTATTTCTTGCTCAAATCTACTCCCCTGCAGCTGACCCATCTCCTGGTGCCTCCCCTTCACTGAAGGAACCTCGGAGAATCGTCACCGGTGACACACCCGAGCGGAGTTTCACCCTCGAGTCCGACGTCTCCGAGCCCTGTTCGCACCACCAAGGGCTCCCTCGTGGCTTCAAGACCTCTCATGCTCCTCTTCGTGGATATGCACATCCCACGAGCCTCCTCCGGCGGGCTCCGGCGAGCCCCTTTCGGGCATCCTCGCGCGAGCCCCGCACCTACGTCGAGCCACCCCATGCCGCCCATCGTTCTACTCCACGCACCGAGTTGCGTCTCCCTATCGCCTCCCCACCATCTCCTGAGCTCCCCAGGTAATCCCCCGGCCGCCCTCTGCTCGCATTAGGGTTCGGCACCGCCGCCTCGCTCTGGGAGAAGACGACAATGGACAGCCGTCCATCGTCACTTAATCGGGCGGCCCAGGGCGCCCCTTACCGTTTCGGTGGCCTGCATCACTGACTGGCGGGGCCGGCCTATCAGGGAATTCAAACCCCCTCCCGCGCCAAATCGCCAGCGAGTGGGCCGGCCCATGCTGTTCCGACCCATTTGTCCTCTATGATAGCCTACAAAACCCCCTAACCCTTTTCTTTTTCTAGAGGGCTGCTAAATAGCTGAGTAGGATTAAATCTTAATAAAAATGAAAAATAACCATAAATTCCAAGGTATAATTTTCTCTAGGTGCTCTGGTGTTTTCTTAAACATGCAGTACCATTGTTTTTCCCAAAAGAACCTTGGTTCTTTTCTGATAATTAAAATGCCACAGGATGTCCTTTTTCACTAAATAAATCTTTCAGGGAGTTTGGTAAACCCAAATTGGGTAAATCCAGTTGCGTCTGATAGATGTTGCATGTACCTATCTCATGGAATTGTCCTCCTGCCAAGTGAAGCTTCTGTTTTCCTGTAGTAAGAATAGAAATATCAGAAGCTTTTTGCCTATAGAAAATTCCCTAGGTAAATTTACAACATATTTTGGGTGTTTCCAAATCCCAGTGAGGTGGTACACTAAGGCCTATCCAAATCCACGAGCTCATGATTTATTGAGCCTTGGATATTTTTCTGTGAATTAAACTATTATGTGCATGGTTTATTCACCTCTAAATTCACTACAGTACCTATACAGCTCCAAAAAGGGTGATTACAATTTCTACAGAAAGGTATTCCAAATAACTACACTATGCCATTGGAATCAAATTAAAACCTACTGTATATTTAATTTGGTGAAAAAGACAAAAACCCCACAGAACTGCCTTTGGGAATTTCTTGAGGGCATTCTGTTAATTATATTGACCTGATTCCAACTCTCAGTAAACAAGTACATCAAACCCTACTGAACTATCCAAGGAAATAATTTTTGGAGCTCCAGAACTTTTCTAGTGAATTATTTCCTCAAACTAGGGCCTTTATCACTAGAAAAGTGATAAAATAGTGAAACCACTTTTGTGGGTTTCATTTTATCAACTCCTATTTGTTGGTATCATGTTTTTACAATGGTACCTTACATAATGTGTCCTTGGTCCAAAACCCCTCCTAGGTACTTCCTAGACTATAAATCCTAAGGGATTTTCTCCCATATTCCAAGACAAGGACAATCTTATCAAATCCCTTCCTCCTAAGACCTAATGAAGTGTAAACTTGTATTGTTCAATTGTTTGAGGTATGTATTGGTGCTTATATGCCTGGTGTTGATTGTGGCTTGGTTTTCTTGCATGTGATGTCAGAACGACGATAGTTGCGATGAATTCAGAGAGCAGAAGAAGTGGTATTTACTATTGGGATTGGTATTCTGGGTTATCTAAAGAAGAGTCCAGGGACATTTATGCCATATTGCAGATCTCAGGCAAGCCACCCTCTTGCTCATAAGCCTTGTCCTACTGTTTTACTTATGCATGTTTTATCTCCTGTTTGCCAAAACTGCATGGTTTTACTATATGTTGGTAATATATCTCTATGGTAGTGGTTTGGCTCCTCCGAACTACTACGCCTTTGTACTAGTAAGTACGACCCCCTTGGTGTTACCTATTTGCCCATAGTGGAATAGATGGTGTACTACACCATAGCCCTTTGGAGACCCCGAATTAGCCAAAGCAAAGCTAGAGGATGGGAAGACCCCGGAACAAGTTTTACCAAATGTTTTATGATAAAACCTTGGCGAGGTGGGACCTCCCAAGAGATGTTGAGAAAGAAAAAGGTTTTGTTTTATAAATGCTGGAGGAAAACCGAAGGAAAAAGGTTTAGAAAAACGCACCTGGTTCTCTGCAGTTTTGCTAGAACAATTAACCCTGTGCAACCACATTACTCTGGTATGGGACAGGGCTGGATTTGATGTTTGTCTATTCTGGTATGAGCTGCCTCGCAACAACTACACGGGATCGGGGATCCCTAGAGGGTGGGCCTTCTCCGATTGGGGTCCATGTGGAACATCGACCTTGAGAAGGAACAAAGGGTCGACAGGCCTCCACGCATTACTATGGGCCCCTCATTGAAAGCGCACACTCTCGAGGAGTGGAAAAAGCGCCCTGGTTGGTCCTCGCCTGACATCCCGGTGTTGAGGGAATTAACACTCATAGGGTAGGCACTTATATTGGAGTGGGCATCCGGAGAGTCTTGATCAGTTACTCGACCCACGATCCGTGAAGATCAGGCTAGTGTACCCGGATGATGTGGGTAAAGTGTACAACCTCTGTATAGTGTAAATCTATTCAAATAGTCGCGTCCGCGGTCATGGACGGTTGGGAAGGTTGTTGTAGAGTGGTGCTGGTTTTGATTTCAAAAAGGATTTCAGAAAAGAAATGGCTTTGGAAATTTTTTGACTATGAGAGGGTCGGAAAGGATCCCTGTTTTGACCATGGGATGGTCAGAAAGGGATGGAAGGAGTTTGGTAATGGGATGACCGTAAAGGAGAAGCAAATGGGTGACCGATTCCTAATGTTTTCCAAAACTTTTCAAAAAGGTTTCCAAAATGGTTTACAAAAGTTTTCAACAAAGATATGTAGATGCTATATCTACAAGAGAAACTATTTAGAAAAGAACCCCTCTTGGAGCCCTCCTACTACTACACCCATATTGCATATCCCCTTGTTATTACTATTTATGAAAAGAACACACCTCCAATGAACTCTTGAGGATCCACATGTGGTTTGTGAGAAAAACACACATACAATGACTCTAGCTGTGGTTTGTGAAAAGAACACACATGCAATCACACGGGTGGATCCATATGTGGTTTGTGAGAAGAACACACATCCAATGACACTGGTGGATCCATGTGTGGTTTGTGAGAAGAACACACATGCAATGACACTGGTGGATCCTTATGTCGTTTGTGAAAGAACACACATGCAATGACTCTGGTGGATCCAAATGTGGTTTGTGAAAAGAACGCACATGCAATGACACTGGTGGATCAAAGTGGTTTGTGAGAATAACAGACATGCAATGAACTCTGGTGGATCCATATGTGGTTTGTGAGAAGAATACACATGCAATGACACTGGGTGTGGTTCATGAAAAGGACACACATCCAATGACACAGGTGGATCCTTATGTGGTTTGTGAAAAGAACACAGATGCAATGACTCTAGATGTGGTTTGTGAAAAGAACACACATGCAATGACAATGGTGGATCCATATGTGGTTTGTGAGAAGAACACACATCCAATGACACTGGTGGATCCATGTGTAGTTTGTGAGAAGAACACACATGCAATGGCACTGAGTGTGGTTCATGAAAAGAACACACTAAGGCCTATCCAAATCCAGGAGCTCATGATTTATTGAGCCTTGGATATTTTTCTGTGAATTAAACTATTATGTGCATGGTTTATTCACCTCTAAATTCACTATAGTACCTATACAGCTCCAAAAAGGGTGATTACAATTTCTACAGAAAGGTATTCCAAATACCTACACTGTGCCATTGGAATCAAATTAAAACCTACTATATATTTAATTTGGTGAAAAAGACAAAAACCCCCACAAAACTGCCTTTGGGAATTTCTTGAGGGCATTCTATTAAGTATATTTACCTGATTCCAACTCTCAGTAAACAAGTACATCAAACCCTCCTGAACTATCCAAGGAAATAATTCTTGGAGCTCCAGAACTTTTCTGGTGAATTATTTCCTCAAACTAGGGCCTTTATCACTAGAAAAGTGATAAAATAGTGAAACCACTTTTGTGGGTTTCATTTTATCAACTCCTATCTGTTGGTATCATGTTTTTACAATGGTACCTTACATAATGTGTCCTTGGTACAAAACCCCTCCTAGGTAATTCCTAGACTATAAATCCTAAGGGATTTTCTCCCATATTCCAAGACAAGGACAATCTTATCAAATCCCTTCCTCCTAAGACCTAATGAAGTGTAAACTTGTATTGTTCAATTGTTTGAGGTATGTATTGGTGCTTATATGCCTGGTGTTGATTGTGGCTTGGTTTTCTTGCATGTGATGTCGGAACGACGATAGTTGCGATGAATTCAGAGAGCAGAAGAAGTGGTATTTACTATTGGGATTGGTATTCTGGGTTATCTAAAGAAGAGTCCAGGGACATTTATGCCATATTGCAGATCTCAGGCAAGCCACCCTCTTGCTCATAAGCCTTGTCCTACTGTTTTACTTATGCATGTTTTATCTCTTGTTTGCCAAAACTGCATGGTTTTACTATATGTTGGTAATATATCTCTATGGTAGTGGTTTGGCTCCTCCGAACTACTACGCCTTTGTACTAGTAAGTACAACCCCCTTGGTGTTACCCATTTTCCCATAGTGGAATAGATGGTTTACTACACCATAGCCCTTTGGAGACCCCGAATTAGCCAAAGCAAAGCTAGAGGATGGGAAGACCCCGGAACAAGTTTTACCAAATGTTTTATGATAAAACCTTGGCGAGGTGGGACCTCCCAAGAGATGTTGAGAAAGAAAAAGGTTTTGTTTTATAAATGCTGGAGGAAAACCGAAGGAAAAAGGTTTAGAAAAACGCACCTGGTTCTCTGCAGTTTTGCTAGAACAATTAACCCTGTGCAACCACATTACTCTGGTATGGGACAGGGCTGGATTTGATGTTTGTCTATTCTGGTATGAGCTGCCTCGCAACAACTACACGGGATCGGGGATCCCTAGAGGGTGGGCCTTCTCCGATTGGGGTCCATGTGGAACATCGACCTTGAGAAGGAACAAAGGGTCGGCAGGCCTCCACGCATTACTATGGGCCCCTCATTGAAAGCGCACACTCTCGAGGAGTGGAAAAAGCGCCCTGGTTGGTCCTCGCCTGACATCCCGGTGTTGAGGGGATTAACACTCATAGGGTAGGCACTTATATTGGAGTGGGCATCCGGAGAGCCTTGATCGGTTACTCGACCCACGATCGGTGAAGATCAGGCTAGTGTACCCGGATGGTGTGGGTAAAGTGTACAACCTCTGTATAGTGTAAATCTATTCAAATAGTCGCGTCCGCGGTCATGGACGGTTGGGAAGGTTGTTGTAGAGTGGTGCTGGTTTTGATTTCAAAAAGGATTTCGGAAAAGAAATGGCTTTGGAAATTTTTTGACTATGAGAGGGTCGGAAAGGATCCCTGTTTTGACCATGGGATGGTCAGAAAGGGATGGAAGGAGTTTGGTAATGGGATGACCGTAAAGGAGAAGCAAATGGGTGACCCATTCCTAATGTTTTCCAAAACTTTTCAAAAAGGTTTCCAAAATGGTTTACAAAAGTTTTCAACAAAGATATGTAGATGCTATATCTACAAGAGAAACTATTTAGAAAAGAACCCCTCTTGGAGCCCTCCTACTACTACACCCATATTGCATATCCCCTTGTTATTACTATTTATGAAAAGAACACACATCCAATGAACTCTTGAGGATCCACATGTGGTTTGTGAGAAAAACACACATACAATGACTCTAGCTGTGGTTTGTGAAAAGAACACACATGCAATCACACGGGTGGATCAATATGTGGTTTGTGAGAAGAACACACATCCAATGACACTGGTGGATCCATGTGTGGTTTGTGAGAAGAACACACATGCAATGACACTGGTGGATCCTTATGTCGTTTGTGAAAAGAACACACATGCAATGACTCTGGTGGATCCAAATGTGGTTTGTGAAAAGGACGCACATGCAATGACACTGGTGGATCAAAGTGGTTTGTGACAATAACAGATATGGAATGAACTCTGGTGGATCCATATGTGGTTTGTGAGAAGAACACACATGCAATGACACTGGGTGTGGTTCATGAAAAGGACACACATCCAATGACACAGGTGGATCCTTATGTGGTTTGTGAAAAGAACACAGATGCAATGACTCTAGATGTGGTTTGTGAAAAGAACACACATGCAATGACAATGGTGGATCCATATGTGGTTTGTGAGAAGAACACACATCCAATGACACTGGTGGATCCATGTGTAGTTTGTGAGAAGAACACACATGCAATGGCACTGGGTGTGGTTCATGAAAAGAACACACATCTAGTGACACTGGTGGATCCTTATGTGGTTTGTGAAAAGAGCACACATGCAATGACTCTAGATGTGGTTTGTGAGAAGAACACACACGCAATGACACTGTGGATCCATATGTGGTTTGTGAGAAGAACACACATCCAATGACATTGGTGGATCCATATGTGGTTTGTGAGAAGAACACACATGCAATGACACTTGGTGTGGTTCATCAAAAGAACACACATCCAATGAGAAGAACAGACAGGCAATGACTAGATCGATCCATATGTGGTTTGTGAAAAGAGCACACATGCTATGACTCTAGTTGTGGTTAATGAAAAGAACACACATGCAGTGACTCTGGTGGCTCCATGTGGTTTGTGAAAAGAACACACATGCAATGACTCTAGCTATGGTTAATGAAAAGAACACACATCCAATGACACTAGTGGATCCATATGTTGTTTGTGAGAAGAACACACATGCAATGACACTATGTGTGGTTCATGAAAAGAACACACATCCAATGACACTGGTGGATCCTTATGTGGTTTTTGAAAAGAACACATATGCAATGACTCTAGATGTGGTTTGTGAGAAGAACACACATGTAATGACACTTGAGGATCCATATGTGGTTTGTGAGAAGAACACACATCCAATGGCACTGTTGGATCCATGTGTGGTTTGTGAGAAGAACACACATGAAATGAAACTGAATATTGTTCATGAAAAGAACACACATCCAATGAACTCTAGTGGATCCATATGTGGTTTGTGAGAAGAACACACATACAATGACTCTAGTCGTCGTTTGTGAAACGAACACACATGCCATCACACTAGTGGATACATATGTGGTTTGTGAGAAGAACACACATCCAATGACACTGGTGGATCCATGTGTGGTTTGTGAGAAGAACACACATGCAATGACACTAGTGGATCCATATGTGGTTTGTGAGAAGAACACACATGCAATAACACTGGGTGTAGTTCATGAAAAGAATACACATCCAATGACACTAGTGGATCCTTATGTGGTTGGTGAAAAGAACACATATGCGATAACTCTAGATGTGGTTTGTGAGAAGAACACACATGCAATGACACTGGTGGATCCATATATGGTTTGTGAGAAGACCACACATTCAATGACACTGGTGGATCCTTATGTGGTTTGTGAAAACAACACAGATGCAATGACTCTCGATCTTGTTTGTGAAAAGAACACACATCCAATGACAATGGTGGATCCATATGTGGTTTGTGAGAAGAACACACATCCAATGACACTGCTGGATCCATGTGTAGTTTGTGAGAAGAACACACATGCAATGACACTGTGTAGTTCATGAAAAGAACACACATCAAGTGACACTGGTGGATCCTTATGTGGTTTGTGAAAAGAGCACACATGCAATGACTCTAGATGTGGTTTGTGAGAGGAACACACATGTAATGCCACTGTGGTTCCATATGTGGTTTGTGAGAAGAACACACATCCAATGACACTGGTGGATCCATATGTCGTTTGTGAGAAGAACACACATGCAATGACACTGGGTGTGGTTCATGAAAAAGAACAAACATCCAATGAGAAGAACAGACATGCAATGACTATGATGGATCCATATGTGGTTTGTGAAAAGAACACACATGCTATGACTCTAGTTGTGGTTAATGAAAAGAACACACATGCAGTGACTCTGGTGGATCCATGTGGTTTGTGAAAAGAACACACATGCAATGACTCTAGCTATGGTTAATGAAAAGAACACACATCTAGTTACACTGGTGGATCCATATGTGGTTTGTGAGAAGAACACACATGCAATGACACTAGGTGTGGTTCATGAAAAGAACACACATCCAATGACACTAGTGGATCCTTATGTGGTTTGTGAAAAGAACACAGATGCAAGGACTCTAGATGTGGTTTGTGAAAAGAACACACATGCAATGACAATGGTGGATCCATATGTGGTTTGTGAGAAGAACACACATCCAATGACACTGGTGGATCCTTATGTGGTTTGTGAAAAGAACACAGATGCAAGGACTCTAGATGTGGTTTGTGAAAAGAACACACATGCAATGACAATGGTGGATCCATATGTGGTTTGTGAGAAGAACACACATCCAATGACACTGGTGGATCCATGTGTAGTTTGTGAGAACAACACACATGCAATGACACTGGGTGTGGTTCATGAAAAGAACACACAACTAGTGACACTGGTGGATCCTTATGTGGTTTGTTAAAAGAGCACACATGCAATGACTCTATATGTGGTTTGTGAGAAGAACACACACGTAATGACACTGTGGATCCATATGTGGTTTGTGAGAAGAACACACATCCAATGACACTGGTGGATCCATATGTAGTTTGTGAGAAGAACACACATGCAATGACACTGGGTGTGGTCATGAAAAGAACGCACATCCAATCAGAAGAATAGACATGCAATGACTATGATGGATCCATATGTGGTTTGTGAAAAGAGCACACATGCTATGACTCTAGTTGTGGTTAACGAAAAGAACACACATGCAGTGACTCTGGTGGATCCATGTGGTTTGTGAAAAGAACACACATGCAATGACTCTAGCTATGGTTAATGAAAAGAACACACATCCAGTGAGACTGGTGGATCCATATGTTGTTTCTGAGAAGAACACACATGCAATGACACTAGGTGTGGTTCATGAAAAGAACACACATCAAATGACACTAGTGGATCCTTATGTGGTTTTTGAAAAGAACACATATGCAATGACTCTAGATGTGGTTTGTGAGAAGAACACACATGTAATGACACTGGAGGATCCATATGTGGTTTGTGAGGAGAACACACATCCAATGGCACTGGTGGGTCCATATGTGGTTTGTGAGAAGAACACACATGCAATGACTCTAGCCGTGGTTTGTGAAAAGAACTCACATGCAATCACACTGGTGGATACGTATGTGGTTTCTGAGAAGAACACACATCCAATGACACTGGTGGATCCATGTGTGGTTTGTGAGAAGAACACACATCCAATGAACTCTGGTGGATCCATATGTGGTTTGTGAGAAGAACACACATGCAATGAATCTAGCCGTGGTTTGTGAAAAGAACACACATGCAAACACAATGGTGGATACATATGTGGTTTGTGGGAAGAACACACATCCAATGACACTGGTGGATCCACGTGTGGTTTGTGAGAAGAACACATATGCAATGACACTGGTGGATACATTGATGGTTTGTGAGAAGAACACACATGCAATGACACTGGGTGTAGTTCATGAAAAGAACACACATCCAATGACACTAGTGGATCCTTATGTGGTTTGTGAAAAGAACACACATGCGATAACTCTAGATGTGGTTTGTGACAATAACACACATGCAATGACAATGGTGGATCCATATATGGTTTGTGAGAAGAACACACAACCAATGACACTGGTGGATCGATATGTGGTTTGTGAGAAGAAGACACATGCAATAACACTTGGTGTGGTTCATGACAAGAACACACATCCAATGAACTCTGGTGGATCCATATCTGGTTTGTGAGAAGAACACACATGCAATAACTCTAGTCGTGGTTTGTGAAAAGAACACACATGCAATCACAGTTGTGGATACATATGTGGTTTGTGAGAAGAACACACATCCAATGACAATTGTGGATCCATGTGTGGTTTGTGAGAAGAACACACATGCAATGACACTGGTGGATCCATATGTGGTTTGTGAGAAGAACACACATGGAAAACACACATGCAATAACTCTAGATGTGGTTTGTGAGAAGAACACACATGCAATGACACTGGTGGATCCATATGTGGTTTGTGAGAAGAACACACATGCAATGACTCTAGCCGTGGTTTGTGAAAAAGAACACCCATGCAATCACACTAGTGGATCCATATGTGGTTTGTGAGAAGAACACACATCCAATGACACTAGTGGATCCATGTGTGGTTTATGAGAACAACACACATGCAATGACACTGGGTGTGGTTCATGAAAAGAACACACATCCAATGAACTCTGGTGGATCCATATGTG
>CAJUXJ010002195.1:0-91067 GCA_910589775.1 Avena eriantha
TGGATCCACGTGGTTTGTGAAAATAACACACATGCAATGACACTGGTGGATCCATATTTGGTTTGTGAAAATAACACACATGCAATGAACTCTGGTGGATCCATATACAATGACACGGGTGGATCCATATGTGGTCTGTGAAAACAACACACATTTCAATGACACTGGTGGATCCATATGTGGTTTGTGAAAGGACCATACATCCAGTGACACTAGTTGTGGTTAATGAAAAGAACACACATGCGATGACACTGGTGGATCCATATGTGGTTTGTGAAAAGAACACACATGCAACGACTCTGGCGGTGATTAATGAAAAGAACAGACATGCAATGAACTCTAGTGGATCCATCTGTGGTTTGTGAAAAGAACAGACATGCAATGAACTCTGGTGGATCTAGATGTGGTTTGTCAAAAGTGCAAACATGCAAAGAACTCTGGTGGATCAATATGTGGTTTGTGAAAACACACACATGGAATGACTCTAGTTTTGGCTAATGAAAAGAACAAACATGCAATGACACTGGTGGATCCATATGTGGTTAATGAAAAGAACACACATGCAATGAAACTTGTGGATCCATATGTGGTTTTTGAAAAGAACACCCATGCAATGACACTGGTGGATCCATATGTGGTCTATGAAAAGAACACACATGAAATGGCTCTAGATGTGGTTAATGAAAGAATACAAATTTTAATGACAATGGTGGATCCATATGTGGTTTGTGAAAAGAATAGACATGCAATGACTCTAGCTGTGGTTAATTAAAAGAACACACATGCAATGACACTAGTGGATCCAAATGTGGTTTGTGAAAAGAACACACATGCAATGACACTGGTGGATCCATATGTGGTTTGTCAAAAAAACACACATGCAATGAACTCTGGTGGATCAATATGTGGTCTGTCAAAAGAACACACATGCAATGACTCTAGCTTTGGTTAATGAAAAGAACAAACATGCAATGACACTGGTGGATCCATACGTGGTTAATGAAAAGAACACACATGTAATGAAACTAGTGGATCCATATGTGGTTTTTGAAAAGAACAGACATGCAATGACACTATTGGATCCATATGTGTTCTGTGAAAATAACACACATGAAATGACTCTAGATGTGGTTAATGAAAGAATACACATTTCAATGACAATGGTGGATCCATATGTGGTTTGTGAAAAGAACAGACATGCAATGACTCTAAGTGTGGTTAATGAAAAGAACACACTTGCAATGACACTTCTGGATCCATATGTGGTTTGTGAAAAGAACACACATGCAATGAACTTTGGTGGATCCAATTGCAATGACACTGGTGGATCCATATGTGGTCTGTGAAAAGAACACACATTTCAATGACACTGGTGGATCCATATGTGGTTTGTGAAAAGAACACACACGCAATGAACTCTGGTGGATCCATACGCAATGACACTAGTGGATCCATATGTGTTCTATGGAATGAACACACATTTCAATGACACTTGTGGATCCATAGGTGATTTGTGAAAAGAACATACATCCAGTGACTCTAGTTGTGGTTAATGAAAAGAACACACAAGAAGTGACACTGGTGGATCCATATGTGGTTAATAAAAATAACACACATGCAATGACACTGGTGGATCCATATGTGGTATGTGAAAAGAACACACATGCAATGAAACTAGTGGATCCATGTGGTTTGTGAAAAGAACACACATGCAATGACACTGGTGGATCCATATGTGGTTTGTAAAAATAACACACATGCAATGAAATCTGGTGGATCCATTTGCAATGACACTGGTGGATCGATATGTGGTCTATTAAAACAACACACATTTCAATGACACTAGTGGATCCATATGTGGTTTGTGAAAAGACCATACATCCAGTGACACTAGCTGTGGTTAGTGAAAAGAACACACATGCAATGACACTGGTGGATCCATGTGGTTAGTGCAAAGAACACACATGCAATGACTCGAGCTGTGATTAATGAAAAGAACAGACATGCAATGAACTCTGTTGGATCCATATGTGGTTTGTGAAAAGAATAGACATGAAATGAACTCTGGTGGATCCATGTCTGGTTTGTGAAAAGAACAGACATGCAATGAACTCTAGTGGATCCATATGTGGTCAATGAAAAGAATACACATGCAATGATTCTAGCTTTGGTTAATGAAAAGAACACACATGCAATGACTCTAGTGGATCCTTATGTGGTTAATGAAAAAAACACACATGCAATGAAACTGGTGGATCCATATGTGGTTTCTGAAAAGAACACACATGCAATGACACTGGTGGATCCATATGTGGTCTATGAAAAGAACACAGTTGAAATGAATCTATATGTAGTTAATGAAAGAATACACATTTCAATGACAATGGTGGATACATATGTGGTTGGTGAAAAGAATAGACATGCAATGAACTCTAGCTGTGGTTAATGAAAAGTACACACATGCAATGACACTGGTGGATGCATGTGGTCTGTGAAAAGAAAACACATGCAATGACTCTAGCTATGGTTAATGAAAAGAACACACATGCAATGACACTGGTGGATCCATATGTGGTTTGTGAAAAGAGAACACATGCAATGACTCTAGCGGTGGTTAATGAAAAGAACAAACATGCAATGAACTCTGGTGGATCCATCTGTGGTTTGTGAACAGAATAAAATGCAATGAACTCTGGTGGATCCAGATGTGGTTTGTCAAAAGTGCAGACATGCAATGAACTTTAGTGGATCAATATGTGGTCTGTGAAAAAACACACACGCAATGACTCTAGCTTTGGTTAATGAAAAGAACACACATGTAATGACACTGGTGGATCCATATGTGGTTAATGAAAGAACACACATGCAATGAAACTGGTGGATCCATATGTGGTTTTTGAAAAGAACACCCATGCAATGACACTGGTGGATCTATATGTGGTCTCTGAAAAGAACACACATGAAACGACTCTAGATGTGGTTAATGAAAGAAGACAAATTTCAATGACAATGGTGGATCCATATGTGGTTTGTGAAAAGAACAGACATGCAATGACTCTAGCGGTGGCTAATCAAAAGAACACACATGCAATGACACTGGTGGATCCATATGTGGTTTGTGAAAAGAACACACATGCAATGAACTCTGGTGGATCCATATGCAGTGACACTAGTGGATCCATATGTGGTCTGTGAAAAGAACACACATTTCAATGACACCGGTGGATCCAGGTTTGGTTTCTCAAAAAAAAACATACATCTAGTGACTCTAGCTGTGGTTAATGAAAAGAACACACATGCAATGCCACTGGTGGATCCATGTGGTCTCTGAAAAGAACACACATGTAATGACTCTAGCTGTGGTTAATGAAAAGAAGACACATGCAATGACACTGGTGGATCCATATGTGGTTTATGAAAAGAACATAAATGCAATGAATCTAGCTGTGCTTAATGAAAAGTACAGACATGCAATGATCTCTGGTGGATCCATATGTCGTTTCTGAAAAGAACAGACATGCAATGAACTCTGGTGGATCCATATGTGGTTTGTGAAAAGAACAGACATGCAATGAACTCTGGTGGATCCATATGTGGTCTGTGAAAAGAACACACATGCAATGACTCTAGCTTTGGTTAATGAAAAGAACACACATGCAATGACACTGGTGGATCCATATGTTGTGAATAAAAAGAACACACATGCAATGATACTGGTGGATCCATATGTGGTTTTTGAAAAGAACAGACATGCAATGACACTTGAGGATCCATATGTGGTCTGTGAAAATAACACACATGAAATGACTCTAGATGTGGTTAACGAAAGAATATATATTTCAATGATAATGGTGGATCCATATGTGGTTAGTGAAAAGAACAGACATGTAATGACTCTAGCTGTGGTTCATGAAAAGAACACACATGCAATGACACTGGTGGATCCATATGTGGTTTGTGAAAAGAACACACATGCAATGAACTCTGGTCGATCCATATGCAATGGCACTGGTGGATCCATATGTGGTCTGTGAAAAGAACACACATTTCAAAGACACTGGTGGATCCATATGTGGTTTGTGAAAAGAACATACATCTTGTGACTCTAGTTGTGGTTAATGAAAAGAACACACATGCAATGACACTGTTGGATCCATGTGGTTAGTGAAAAGAACACACATGCATTTACTCTAGCTATGGTTAATGAAAAATAACACACATGGAATGACACTTGTGGATCCATATGTGGTTTGTGAAAAGACCATACATGTAATGACTGTAGCTGTGGCTAATGAAAAGAACACACATTGAATGAACTCTAGTGGATACATATGTGGTTTGTGAAAAGAACAGACATGCATTGAACTCTGGTGGATCCATATGTGGTTTTTGAAAAGAACACACCTGCAATCACTCTATCTTTGGTTAATAAAAATAACACAAAATGACACTGGTGGATCCATATGTGGTTAATGAAAAGAACACACATGTAATGAAACTGGTGGATGCATATGTGGTTTTTGAAAAGAACACACATGCAATGACACTAGTGGATCCATATTTTCTCTATGAAAAGAACACACATGAAATAACTCTTGATGTGGTTAATCAAAGAATACAGATTTCAATGACAATGGTAGATACATATGTGGTTTGTGAAAAGAATAGACATCCAATTACTCTAGCTGTGGTTAATGAAAAGAACACACATGCAATGACACTGGTGGATCCATTTGTGGTTTTTGAAAAGAAAACACATGCAATGAACTCTGGTGGATCCATATGCAATGACACTGGTGGATCCATATGTTGTTTGTGAAAAGAACACACATTTCAAGGACACCGGTGGATCCATATGTGGTTTGTGAAAAGAACATACATACAGTGACTCTAGCTGTGGTTAATGAAAAGAAGACGCATGCAATGACACTGGTGGATCCATGTGGTTAGTCAACAGAACACACATGCAATGACTCTATCTGTGGTTAATGAAAAGAACACACATGCAATGAAACTGGTGGATCCATATGTGGTTTTTGAAAAGAACACACATGAAATGACACTGGTGGATTCATATGTGGTTTGTGAAAAGAACACACATGAAATGACTCTAGATGTGGTTAATGAAAGAATACACATTTCAATGACAACGGTGGATCTATATGTGGTTTTTGAAAAGAACAGACATGCAATGCCTACTCTTTCTATTTTCTATTTGATTCCCTTATCTTGCCTTGCCCTTGGTTTTTTGATACTACTCAGATTTTCCCTCTCTCTCGGTCACAAATCTCACAAAAGCCCAAACGTATGCTCACTCTGGGTGCTACGCCCTAATTGGCTGACACAGATGTCAGGCGGATCGTCTCTACCAACCGTTGATCCTCTGTGATCTAACGGGCAGGATAACCCCTCCCTTCTCCACTTTTTTTATGCAGGGTCTATCCGTGCCACCTCTCTATCCATGCCACCGATACTTTACCTCCATAAACAAGTGAAAATCCATCTAAATAAAATAAATGAGCATATTTCAAGGAAGCTATCGTCTTCGTCTTCTGGTTCATCCTCGTCTTCGTCAACGCCATGGTCCTTGCCATCCCCGCCGTCGGAGTCGTCCTCTGATGACTCAACACCGCCTCCTTCCTCATATAAGCGCGATATCTCCTCATCGGAGTCCTCCTCCTCTTCCTCTTTGAAGTCCCATTGGTCCACGTCACTCTCCTCCGCTTTTACCTCCAACTAATCGATAAACGCCTCCTCATTTTGCCGAGTCGGACTCATGCAAATAGCTGTCTCCTCTCTGCTTCCTGGTCTTCTTCTCGTTCCTCTTCTTGTGCGTACTCGCCGGTGCAACACGCTCCCCCGGCCTGGCTGCTGCTTTGCACTCGTGTGTCGCTATGTACCCCACGCTCCTCCTGCGCGGCCGATACAAGCTTCGACATCGCGGTGTCCTCGAGTGCCGATGTCGATGGATCCTGGCACGGTCGGACACAACGTGTTGCCTTAGTAGGCGACTCGCGAGTGCGAACGATGCAGCAAAGAGCCCGGGATGCAGGACGGTCAGTGTCAACACTCGGATTTTTAATCCCAGATGCCCGTTATGCCATACCTCGCAATCCCAGGATTACCATTTTTGCGAGACATAACAGATTGGATATCACAGTACATCATCCATTACAAACCATATATAAGGTCTTACACAAATAAGGATCTCATGATCCAGTCTTAATACAACAAGCAGCAGAAATAAAATATAAGTGTAGCGGTGGGGTCCATCTTCAGAGGCACAGGCAATGCTGACGAAGGCAGATAGTCCTAGTTATCATAGCCGTCCTGTTGGCCATCATCTTGATAGTCTCCTTCATAGTCTGGCCATGATAATAACCAGGGACAAAAGCCATGAGTACTCTTTAAGTACTCACAAACTACCACTAACAAGTACTATAGTTCAAAATTAAAGTGCTAACTCTCTGTTTAACTATAAAGTTAAGTTTGAAACCTAAGCTGAGTTCAAAAGCAAAGAAAGATAAAGTAAAGTTCTAAAATCACTTAAGTTGGGAAGCTATTATCATAAACACAACCCTGTTGTGGTCAAGTCAAGATTTATCATTCTTTTCAAAGTATTTAGAAAACATCTGACAACGAAATAGTATGGCCATTCCAACTGTCCATAACCGCAGACGCGGCTATTCTAATAGTTTGACACTCTGCAGAGGTGGTACACTTTCACCACAAGATTCGATACATCTGTCAGGGATAACCCTGAATCATCATAGTTAGTATGCAGATAATCAAACATAACCTTCCCTTTACACAGCCTAGTATAAGCACCTCTCCTATGAGCATGGCCTCCCAACCATGACCATCAGTCATCTTGGGCACTGCATAGGTGGACATCATTGAGAGGTAGCCTCAGCTGAGACCTCTCCCGTGAGGGAACTAATACTAATGCATATAAATTTCTAGTTAAGCCTTACCCAATTCAGGTAATGTGGTTGTACGGTAAATTTGGAATGGTATCGCATCCGAATCCAACCATCAGTTTTATAAAAGGGTTAAGGCTCATGCCTCAACATTTTCATCATCATCAACCTTTTTGTGTTTCTCAACACATGTCAAAACATCTCAATAGAATGACTCATCATTCCAAGGTTTTCATAATTCATTTTCACCAAGTGTCCCCATCTAAAGTGACTCGAGTTTTTGATGTACTCTAAACTACTAAGTTAAGAGTGTTCACTAAGGTGGAAAAGATGGGTTCAATCTCATGCCATAGAATGACATCTAAAGGTTTATAAATAGGTCAAGTTTTATACTTTTTGTGCTACCTTCAAAACAAGTAAAGAACTTTGTGTGAACCAAGGGAGTAAAGCTTGTAAAAAAAGAACTTGGGATAGTGCTAGTCAAAGGGGTGTGATCAAAGCATGCTTAAGGCATCTTTGCTAAACCATCTAGTTTGATCCTAACTTGTTAAGAACTAGACTTGCAAGTGTTAGCTTGCACTGTTAATGGTGGCTTGCACTTAGATAGTGCTATCTTGCTAATAGTATCTTGCCTTGGTTGGTGCAGTGGTTGAAGTTTTCTTCTTCTTCTTCTTCTTCTTGGTAGAACTCCTCCTCCTCGAAAGCTTGGTCGGTACTATTGTCTATAAATACATTCGGAGCACACAATCACCAAACAATACTTAACTAGTCTAAGTAGCATTTTAGGACACACATTTGATGATCTATTATCATCACAAACATCACAAGTTTAATTCAATAGTTTCCTCCTTTTTATTTTAGAAAAGTAATTTCTACTCATTAAAAAAATTAACTAAGATTTAATATTCACCACTTAAAATATGGGATCATGTTGACACATGTCATCATCACATATTCTAACATGTGGGAATGAGAATTAAGGGTTGGATCAATATTACTTTGGTTTAAGTTCATTATTTAATGATTTAAAGTGACTAGAAATGCCTATATAGCATTATTTTGGTACTAGTCCAAAGTCACTGCATGTAAACCTTAATATTATTACATAGTTAGATAGATATGATAAAATGTGATTTTTGAGAGTTGGAATCAACTCAAAAGCTAACTTGGTTGATTTTATAAAAATGTTACAACTTGCAAATACTTCTGTTTTGTTATTTTCCTTAGGAGAGATCTATAACTCTAATTGAATTAAATTCAATGGGCTTGGATAGATCATCTCAATACCTTTCAGGCAAAATTAGTTTCATGCAATTTGGATTTGTGAAACTCCCAGAATTGAATTTTAAACTAGTGGACAAAAACTAGCTTTAACTAAAAAGAAAAATCCAGATTTGAACAGGTGGGCTAGGGCGGGAAAAGACTTGCGCCGGCCCAGTGGCGCTCCGCGGCGCGGGGCTCAGCTGATAGGGGGTCCCGCTTGTCAGCGGCACTTAACACGCGAAACGGTACGCGCGCTGTTGGCCGTAGGATTAGAAGGAAGATCTACGGCTGAGGGTCGTCGTCGACGACGAACAGGTCCCCGGCGAGCTCGAACCCTAGCAGCTCAGTGGGGGTCTACTGGTGACGTACCAGGGCTCCAGCGACGACGGCGAGGCGGGAAATCAAACTGGAAGACGACGACGAGCTCAGGGAAGGTCGAAGCAGCTCCGGGGGTGGTCGCAATCAACGGCGCCCTTCTCCTCTAGAGGCGGCGGCTCTTGCTCCAATTCCAGAGAGCTGCTGCTCCCCTTGCTTCGGCGAGAGGTGGGTGAGGGTTCGAGAGGTGAGGGGAGTGGAATGGTGTGGAGAGAAGAGGCTGGGGAAGCCTCCTTTTATAGGCCCGACGGTGAGACCGAGCGGGATGGGCAGGCGACGGTGGCGACATGGCTACGGCGGGGTAGAGGCATGGCTGAGGGTGGCGATGCTCTAGGAATTGAATGCGGCCGTAGGGGCGGTGGCATGCGGTCTGGGCGAGGTGGCGCTCTGAGCGGCAGAGGCGGCGGTGTCCACGGCGAGCGGTGGCTGTGAGGCGTTGGGCGACCAGCGGGGATGTCTAGGGTGTTCTCTAGGTCATGGCGGACCGGCGGGTGCGGGCTGTGGCCAAGGGGGGTCTGTGCGAGCGGGGACAGAGCGCGCTCTAGGGGCGGCACTGGCATGGTGCGGTGGCACTAGGCGCATGGTTTCCTCGGTGGTCCACGACAGGGCGTGGCTCAGGCAGGGGACAGAGAGGGGCGGTGAGGTGTGAGCTACCTCCTAGACATGGAGAGAGAGAGGGGGAGATGGTCTGCTGCAGTGAGGGCAAGGTTGGCCGGCGAGTTGGTGTTGGGCATGGCATGGCAGTGCCACTAGGGGTGTAGGGAATGGGTGCAAATGGCATGGCTAGACTCTGGGCAGGAAAAGATATTAAATGTAGATCATTTGGGGGCAAAACCCTATTCAAAACAGTGAGCTAGGATTAGGGTGGAGATTATGCATGCCAAGTGTTTGATGAAATGGCCGCATGAGATTTAGTTTTGAATTTTGAAAATATTTTTGGTGGATTTGCTAGGAATAAGCTTGAGACTCTGTGGGTGCTTGGGTTTTGAAAATTGAGCTTGTTTGAGTGGTTTTTGAAATAATGGGATCTTCCCATATGAATTAGATTCAATTTTAAACTGACATTTAAAATTAGCATTTGAAAGTTTTTAGCAGATCACAAAGTGGGCCTTGGTACCTCATTATGTCTACTAGCAAGGGGTGCAAAGATCCAGAATTTTTTCTGTTAAGTTTTGAGTACTAGGAATAGCCAAAGTAGGCATGAGAGTTAATTTTGCCAAAATGACCATTCCTTCTTTTTAATTCTTTTTGATTTGATTTTCTTTAGGAAAAGTTTGGGAATGATGTAGATGATGTTTAAATCACCTAAGAAACATTTTAGAAGCAAAGGATCACCCAGTCATGGCAATTCCAAACAACTCCTATTTTAAATGCACAAACATATATGAATGCCTTTATTTTTAATTTGCAAAAGTTTTTGTTAACCCCAAATTTGATGGTTTAGATCTTGATAAGCTTGGATTGAAGTTTTGGGATGTTACAAACCTCCCCCTAAACAAAATCTCGGCCCGAGATTTACAAAGAAACTAGGATCTGGGAACTCTGTGCTAATGTAATCTTCGCGCTCCCAAGTAGCTTCTTCCTTGGTGTGGTTGCTCCACTAAATCTTGAGAAACTTGATACTCTTGGTCCTGGTGGTTCTGTAGGCTTCTTCTAAGATACGGATGGGTACTTCCCAATAAGTCAGATCAGTGTTGATTTCTACAGCTCTATGGTCGATGTTCTTGAAAACTTCAGTCTTCTCTGGCACTTCCAGACATTTGCGAAGTAACGATATATGGAACACATTGTGGATGGCTGACATCTCTTCGGGCAGTTCCAGTTGATACGATACTTCTCCTCGACGGTTCAAAATCTTGAAAGGTCCGATATATCTGGGGGCTAACTTTCCCTTCAGACTAAAGCGTTGAGTTCCTTTCAATGGTAAAACCTTGAGATATACAAAATCTCCGACATTGAAAGTCAGGTCTCTTCTTATCTTGTCGGCATAACTCTTCTGTCTGGATTGGGCGGTCTTGAGGTGCTAATGGACTTTGTGAACTTTCTCTTCTGCTTCGCGGAGAATGTTGGGTCCGAAGATCTGACTCTCTCCTACTTGCGACCAATTCAAAGGGGTACGACACTTCCTTCCATATAGGAATTCAAATGGTGCCATTTGCAAACTAGCTTGATAACTGTTGTTGTATGAGAATTCTGCGAAAGGTAGGCAGTTTTCCCATTTTGATCCATATTCCAATACACAAGCTCTAAGCATATCCTCTAGGATCTGATTGACTCTCTCAGTTTGTCCATCAGTTTGCGGATGATACTTTGTGCTCAAGTTCAACTTGGTTCCTAGTCCTTCTTGGACTTTCTGCCAAAATCTTGAGGTAAACTGGGTTTCTCGATCTGATAAGATGGTCTTGGGGGTTCCATGCAGACTAATAATTCTAGCAATGTATAGCTCTGCTAACTTTGCACTCTGGTAAGTGGTCTTGACAGGTATAAAGTGGGCTACCTTGGACAGTCTATCAACTATGACCCAGATTGAGTCATTTCCCCTACTAGAAGTAGGCAAACCGGTGATAAAGTCCATTCCAACGGAATCCCATTTCCATTCCGGAATCTGCAATGGTTGCAACAGTCCTGCAGGTCTCTGATGCTCTGCTTTGACTCTTTGACAGAAGTCAGATTTGGCGATGTAGCTTCCGATCTCTCTCTTCATCTTGTGCCACCAAAATTGCTCTTTCAAATCCTGATACATCTTGGTTCCTCTAGGGTGGATAGAATAAAGAGTATCATGAGCTTCCTTCATGATAACTTCCTTCAACTCCGAATCTGCTGGAACACAAATACGGCCTTTGTACCACAGTACTCCTTCTTCGTCTTCGGTGAATCCAGGTACTTTTCCGGTACCAATACGATGTTTGATTCCGTCGATACTTTCATTTCCCTTCTGGGCTTCCTTGATTTGGCTAATCAAAGTGGGTCGAAGTTCAATGCTAGCTAGGAATCCTTTTCTAACTAATTTAGTTCTGAACTGTTCCAATTCTTCATACAAACTTGGTTGTTTCTCCTTGATCATGGTGTTAAGCCTACACGGCAATCTGCTAAGAGCATCCGCTACCACATTGGCTTTGCCGAGGTGATAGTGAATGTCAAGGTCATAATCCTTGATTAACTCTATCGATCTCCTTTGCCTCATATTCAGCTCCTTTTGAGTGAAGATATACTTCAAGCTCTTATGATCTGAGTAAATCTCACAGCGATTACCCATCAAATAATGACGCCATGTCTTCAGTGCTAGAACCACAGCTGCTAGCTCAAGATCATGGGTCGGATAGTTCTGCTCATGCTGCTTCAGTTGTCGAGACAGATAAGCGATGACTTTGCCTTCTTGCATTAATACACACCCTAGACCAATCTTGGATGCGTCACAATACACATCAAAGGGCTTCTTGATGTCAGGCATGACCAAAATTGGGGCGGATATCAACCTCTTCTTCAGCTCCTGGAAACTGGCTTCACATTTGTCTGTCCATTCAAACTTCCTGTCCTTCTTCAACAATTGGGTCATTGGTCGGGCTATGCTCGAGAATCCTTTTACGAACTTGCGGTAATATCCCGCTAATCCGAGAAATGCACGGACTTGGGTTTGAGTGGTTGGGGCTTCCCATTCTTCGACATCTTTGATCTTGGCGGGATCAACAGAAACTCCTCCGACAGACACAATATGTCCTAGGAATCCTACTTCCTTCAGCCAAAACTCACACTTGCTGAACTTGGCATATAACTGATGCTCTCTCAGGGTTTCTAGGATAACTCTCAGATGTTGCTCATGCTCTTCTTCTGACTTGGAGTAGATAAGGATGTCGGCGATAAACACAACTACAAACTTATCTAGGAAATTCATAAAGATCTTATTCATGAGATTCATGAAATAAGCAGGGGCATTGGTTAATCCAAAAGACATAACCGTATACTCGTATAAACCATAGCGAGTAGTAAAGGCGCTGTTCGGAATATCCGTTGCACGAATCTTAAGTTGGTGATAACTAGTCCTAAGATCAATCTTTGAGAATACCTGGGCTCTAGTCGACTGATCAAACAAATCCTCTATCTTTGGCAAGGGGTACTTGTTCTTGATGGTGACATCATATAACTTTCTGTAATCTGTGCACAGACGGTTGCCTCCATCTTTCTTGTCGACGAATAACACTGGTGATCTCCATGGTGATGCACTTGGTTGAATCAAGCCTTTGGCTAGCATAGCATCCAACTGCTTCTTCAGTTCCACTAACTCTGAGGGGTTCATGCTATAGGGTCTGTGGGCTATAGGTCCGGTTCCTCGGATTTGTTCGATAATGAACTCAATATCCCTATCCGAGGGCATACCTGGCAATTCATCTAGGAATACGTCGGGGTATTCACAGACTACTCTGACTTGGTCTATGGTGGGCAAGGCTACACTCTGGTTGCACTTGAACTGCCGGGGTAAGGTTTCAGAGATATGCTCTACGGTTACTCCGGAACTACTGGTCATGGTGATGGCTTTCTTAGCACAGTCTATCAATCCTTTATGCTTTGACATCTAGTCCATACCTAGTACTACTTCAAATCCTTTGGTTCCAAGTACAATTAGGTTGGCATAAAATTCTATCCCATGTATTCTGATAGGTACAGCTTTGCAAATTTTTCTAGCTTTGGTTGTTGAACCGGGGATTTGAACTATCATGACATGCTTCAGGTTGGTTGGACGAATCTTACTAGTGCATGCAAATTCTTCGGTGACAAATGAATGCGATGCTCCCGAATCAAACAATACTATTGCTAAAACTGAGTTGACAGAAAACATACCTACCACTCCATCTGGCGCTTCTTGGGCTTATTCTGCATTCATGTGGAAGAGACGGCCATTGCGGTTGTGAGGGTTCCCTAGGGCAAACCTCCTTCCTGGTTAAACACAACGCTGCTGCTGAGCTGGGGCATTCACATTGGCATTGGCTGCAGTCTTCTTGGGACACTCATTGGAGTAGTGACCCTTCACTCCACACTCGAAACAAGTGATCTATGACTTGTCCTTGACTGCGACAGGTATAACATTGCTGCCAGTTCTGGTGCAGTGTTGTTGTTATTGTTGTTGTGGTTGTTGGGAGGTGCACGGTTGAAGTTGTTGGCATTACCGGAGTTGTGATGGTTTCCTCCGGACTTCACATTGCCTCCGCTACGGTTGGGGTAGCTTGGGCGAGAATTTGGGGGTCGGTTGTTTCTTGGTGCATATCCTAGTGAAGGGATGGGACGGTACTTCTGGTGACTATTGGATCCGGACTGCTGCATCATATGACGCTTGCGGTTGTCGTTTGCCTAGTTAATCTTCCCTTCCTTCTGGATGGCAGAGTCGACTAGCTCTTCGAGATCCTGGAAACGGATATTGACGAGGACAGTCTACATCTCATCATGTAGTCCATTCAAGAATCTCTCCTTCTTCTTGGCCTCCGTGTTGATCTCATCAGGTGCATATCTGGCAAATGACAGGAATCTGTCATGGTACTCCACAGTCATTCTCCCTTGCTTCAATTCACGGAATTCATCTCTCATCCTGTTGACTAGTCCCTGCGGCCCGTGGGTGCGGCTGAACTTGACGTTGAATGCTTCCCATGTCATCACTTGACCATGGTTCATATTGTGGATGCTATTCCACCAAGATCTTGCATCTCCTGCCAGATAGTAGGTGGTGAAGAGAACTTTCTCATTTTCATCAACTCGGGCAACTTCTAAGTTATTTTCCATGGTCTGTAACCAGTCATCAGCATCTAATGGGGTTTTCAGATTGGTTGAAGATTGGGGGATTGGTGTTCTGAAAGTTTTTGAGCTTGGATCCTTGATGATCCTGGTTTCCATGTCCTTGGTTGTTGAGAGCCATCTGGGAGATCTGTTGAAGTGTTGCTAAGTTGGCTTGACGTTCTGCCCGGCTTGCTTCACGGTCTGCTATGAGATTCTGCAAGATCTGCAGCATTGGGTCTTGCGACGAGCTGCTCCCTCCTTGGTTTCCACGAGTCATCTAATGATTGAGATATAGGGGTGAGAGGGAAATTCTAAGGTTCAGGGTTTTCAAAGCTAAAACTTTGAGTTAAACTCAGGTTTTTCAACTAACTTCATTTTCATTCATGCAAGCAAGCACACAATACAACACACACCACAACAATCAAAGGGAAAACAGATGGTTTGAAGAACCATTCTGTAAGCTATGATAAAGTGAGATCGATACATCTCATGTGACGACAGTGCTCTAGTGCATCTACTCATCGTCGATGAAGTCAGAGTCCTCATCATCAGTGTAGAAGTCCACGGCATCCTCCGCCAGAAAGTCATCATCATTGCTGAGGTAAGAATCCATGTCTCCCTGGATGTCTTCACCCTCATCTTCTTCTTTCTTTGCTGCAAGCTGAGCTTCCTGCTCCTTGATGGTCTTCTCGAGGTCGGCCACCTTCTTGCGAAGACGGGCGATGGTGTGATCCTTCTTGGCACGTTGACGGTGAAGAGACTGGCAGTCCTGGACAAGCAGTGCGAGAGTCTGGGCCTTCTGATCAGCAATGGCACGGTTCTGGTTGGCTAATTCCCTAGCATTGTCCAGTTCCTATTGTCTGTCGTGAAGCAAGAAGTCAAGGTTCTCCACTTGACGCCTCAACTCGGGGTGACCCGACATCTCCATTGGCATTCCCATGAAGTCACGTCTTGCATAGTGGGCAAAACGGGTTCCTTGGACCTTGTTGATGCTGAGGGCACATAGACGTGCGAGAGCTTCATGCATTGCCCTAGCTAATCCATCTAGCCAGTTGTTCTCCCTCATGGAGAACTGAATTCTCCTAGAAGTTGGTGCTTCAATGCTTCCTCTAAGATCCACGGTGACTAGACACTGTAAGTCTCCTCCTGCAGGTCCTGGAAGTTGAGCTCCAAGAAACTCCGGATGCGGGTGTCCCAGTAACTCCGACAGTGAATCCAGATCCCTCTCGAAGATCAGCTGACCTCCGTTTCCCAAGTGGTAAAACTTGCTGAACTGAGTCTCCATCTACAAGAATTAAGGATTAGGAAGTTAGTGAAGTGATCAAGTGTGTCAAATTTTAAGTAGTAGTGTAAGAATTTTGAGTAACATGAATTTTTGGAGAAAGAATCCACAAGGGTAAGAGAGGATATAGTTTTTCATAAATACTCATTTTGGTTTTGAAACTAAGTTTTTGTTTGACATCCATTCTAACTAAAGTCTCCTATGGTCAGGATGGATCTGATACCAACTTGTCAACACCCGGATTTTGAATCCCAGATGCCCATTATGCCATACCTCGCAATCCCAGGATTACCATTTTTGCGAGACATAACGGATTGGATATCACAGTACATCATCCATTACAAACCATACATAAGGTCTTACACAAATAAGGATCTCATGATCCAGTCATAATACAACAAGCAGCGGAAATAAAAGATAAGCGTAGTGGTGGGGTCCATCTTCAGAGGCACATGCAATGCTGACGAAGGCAGATAGTCCTAGTTATCATAGCCGTCCTATTGGCCATCATCTTGATAGTCTCCTTCATAGTCTGGCCATGGTAATAGCCAGGGACAAAAGCCATGAGTACTCTTTAAGTACTCGCAAACTACCACTAACAAGTACTATAGTTCAAAGTTAAAGTGCTAACTCTCTGTTTAACTATAAAGTTAAGTTTGAAAACCAAGCTGAGTTCAAAAGCAAAGAAAGATAAAGTAAAGTTCTAAAATCACTGAAGTTGGGAAGCTATTGTCATAAACACAACCCTGTTGTGGTCAAGTCAAGATTTATCATTCTTTTCAAAGTATTTAGAAAACATCTGACAATGAAACAGTGTGGCCATTCCAACTGTCCATAACCGCAGACGCGGCTATTCGAATAGTTTGACACTCTACAGAGGTGGTACACTTTCACCAAAAGATTCGATACATCTGTCAGGGATAACCCTGAATCATCATAGTTAGTATGCAGATAATCAAACATAACCTTCCCTTTACACAGCCTAGTATAAGCACCTCTCCTATGAGCATGGCCTCCCAACCATGACCATCAGTCATCTTGGGCACTGCATAGGTGGACATCACTGAGAGGTAGCCTCAGCTGAGACCTCTCCCGTGAGGGAACTAATACTAATGCATATAAATTTCTAGTTAAGCCTTACCCAATTCAGGTAATGTGGTTGTACGGTAAATTTGGAATGGTATCGCATCCGAATCCAACCATCAGTTTTATAAAAGGGTTAAGGCTCATGCCTTAACATTTTCATCATCATCAACCTTTTTGTGTTTCTCAACACATGTCAAAACATCTCAATAGAATGACTCATCATTCCAAGGTTTTCATAATTCATTTTCAACAAGTGTTCCCATCTAAAGTGACTCAAGTTTTTGATCTACTCTAAACTACTAAGTTAAGAGTGTTCACTAAGGTGGAAAAGATGGGTTCAATCTCATGCCATAGAATGACATCTAAAGGTTTCTAAATAGGTCAAGTTTTATACTTTTTATGCTACCTTCAAAACAAGTAAAGAACTTTGTGTGAACCAAGGGAGTAAAGCTTGTAAAAAAAGAACTTGGGATAGTGCTAGTCAAAGGGGTGTGATCAAAGCATGCTTAAGGCATCTTTGCTAAACCATCTAGTTTGATCCTAACTTGTTAAGCACTAGACTTGAAAGTGTTAGCTTGCACTGTTAATGGTGGCTTGCACTTAGATAGTGCTAGCTTGCTAATAGTAGCTTGCCTTGGGTGGTGCAGTGTTTGAAGTTTTCTTCTTCTTCTTGGTATTACTCCTCCTCGAAAGCTTGGTCGGTACTATCGTCTATAAATACATACGGAGCACACAATCACCAAACAATACTTAACTAGGCTAAGTAGCATTTTATTGATGATCTATTATCATCACAAACATCACAAGTTTAATTCAATAGTTTCCTCCTTTTTATTTTAGAAAAGTAAGTTCTACTCATTAAAAAAATTAACTAAGATTTAATATTGTAGAATCCCATCTCTCTAACATCTGTAATGCTACATGGTCTAGTAATATAATTGCTACTTCCTACATATAATTGTTGCATCATAATTATATCATGCTCATGTCATCATGCCACCTTGCATTTGAGCATCATATAAAACCCTTTTCATTTGGCTCTTATCTCATAGGCACTATTAATTGTATTTGTCTCTTGATATCTTGTATTTGGTTCTTGATAAATGCTTGATGCCCAAGTTGAGTTGGGGGCATATTTTTTAGTAACTTCACCACCTTCACTTGTCACCACCTTATAATCCCACCATCCAACTATATGTGAGCTTTGCATTTCATTTGGTTTTACCTCTAGCTAATGTGGGTTGGGATGGATCCACTTCTAATTCCACATGCGTATATGCATCATGTGGTTTTCACATTATTGATATGTGGAGCCACATGGCCATCTATGCATGCTATGTGAGTGGTACCCCTTTTCAATCTTCCATATGGGTTGATTTTGAATGAATGCTCATGTTGGAATATTTTTGAGGCTATTTTTAATCTAGTGGAACATACACACTAGCAGGTCTAAATTATATTCAAATATGAGCATATGCCATCTACTCCACATGGAACATCCATCTTATTTCTTTTTGCTTGACCTTAATTCCATATTGTGGGATGCATGTGAATAAATTCCATGGGGCTTTATCTTTGTTTTCACAAGATTAAACATGGCATTTATTGATTATGCATGGGCCATGCAAGATCACCACCATCTTCTCATCTTTGGGATATACTTGGATTGTTGAAGTGGAGCATGGTTCTTTGGGAATCAAGTAAAGTGGCTCCTTTATTTTGTTGAGCTCCACCATTCGTAGGGCACCTACACTCCTTGTGTTGTTGAGCCATATGGCAAGCATAAACCAAGTGGAGTCTCCTTTCTCTTAAGCTCTATTCTTTTTGCTCTTACTCAATTTTTCACCATCTTGTATTTCTCTCCTTGCCATGTGCATCACTAAGCCACAACCTCAGCCATCTCCTTTCACCCATGCTTGATCGTGTTAGATCATATCAAACCCCAAACCTACCCTACCCTACCCTCACTCCATCGCACTAACCCCTTTTGCTTGATCCTATGGGCAAGCAAAAACCCTAACCCTACCTCACACCCTAACCATCCCCTTCCTAGCTTCGGCAAGACCCAATCCTCTCTACCTCCTTAACCTCGCCCCGGCCACCTCACCACCCTCCATCCGTGGCCACCACCCCTTGTGGTTTGGCTCGGCCTAACCCTAACCATGTCGAGCCCCATGCCCCTCTAATCCTAACCCTACCCGAGCCTCCCTCTCCCTCCTCTCTCTCTGCCACAAGGCCCACCAGAGCCAGGCCACCTCCCTGTCCTCGCTCTGGCCCCAGCTGCACCCCTCCCGAACCTCGTTGAGCACGTGAAGAGGAGGAAGAAAAGGTGGCCGAGCCACCTCCTACTTTTTCACCGTCCACCCCATGTGCTACCCCTCTCCTGCCCTTATCTACTCCCTCCCCGAACGTGCAGCTACCCCAGATCCTCCCCAGGGGCCCTGCGCCGCACCTTTCTTCCCCATCTCCCCCTACCACCTCTCTTCTCCATCGCTGGCCATAACCTCGGCTTCGGCTTCCACCAACGGTTACAAGGAGGCAGGCGCGGAGCTGGTCTGTCGAGGAAGCAGAGGAGGACCCTGGACCACCCCCTGTTCACGGCGGCGAGGAGGAGACCGCCCTGTACCGCTGCACGCCGACGATGCCGTGACGAAACCCTAGTCGCGGAGCGCCTGCGTCTCCGGCGATCGGCTGTGCTCCTCTCTGTTCCACCACCACCATCAGCCTCGCGGTGAGCCCCCGTTTCCCCCTGACAACCTCTCGGCCCTCTTTGCTTCCTGTACTTGTCGGATCAACGGTCGAACACACTCTGTGCGCCGGCGTTCGCGGTCGGTTTCCTCGCCGTGGCGTCGCAGAAGAACATCTAGCCGCACCGCCGTTCCCTAACACCAACCCCTCCCAGCCGCAGTGGCTTCCGCCTCCGCGCACGTGCCCCAGGTCGCTGGTTCGATCCCCTGCACCGCGCGTTGCACACCGACCGGTCCACCGTCAGTTGGTTCAGAGGAAGAACAACAGTACCGCGGGGGCACTTTGCAAATTCCCCCCCCACATTTTTGCTGGCTTAACCCACGCCCCTTCCGAACCCCACATGTCAGCCTCTGGGTAACTTTACAAAAAGGGACCGCTACTTTGTGATTCTCAACCCGCAGTCGCCCCCCCCCCGCTATGCCGCGTGGCCGCCTCTCACTCAACCGCTCACGTGTGGGCCTGCGAAGCCTCATGCCCCACCTGTCTGTCTCGTGGGCTAGTAACACTCGCGGTGGGAAAAACCCGCTGCGCGCCATTTCGCCCAGTCTGCATTGGGCCCAGTGGTCAGCGACTGTGGCTAGGTATGGCTGGGTAGTAAAAGTCTTTCTGTTTCCTGTTTAAAATATAACAATTTCAGAAAATGTTTAAAGATGTTTTAAATTCTGTTTTTAATAACTTTTAATTTGTAATTCCAAATAATATATGTTTTTCAATCAGGAAAATGTGAGGATTTCAAATCTGCCATCAGAATTAATGTTTGACCACTTTAAATTTTCGAAATTGTTTAAATGTAATAAAAATGCCTTTTCTTAATTAATTAATAACTTTAATTCTACAACTCCAAATTCGACAAAAAATATGTCTAAATCGATCAGCGCGACGAGCCCGTTCTAACTATGCATTCCATGTTCTGAGTTGCAGCATGCATCATATAAATATTAAGTTTACAGCAACTTAATTGGGAGCAAAACATGACTAAAACTCAATAAAATGTTTTATTCTTGTACCCCACACCTCACCCATGCCATGCTACATTATTGCCATGTAAATTGTGCATCATTCATCATGGCATGCTTGTTTGCTTGTCACATTTTAATTCATATGCTTATGCACTTTATTTATGTTGGCCCTTGTTTGTTTCGTTCTTCTTCGAATAGACGCCGAGCAGGGGAAATATCAGGAATCCCAGGAGTACTACCTAGATCCATCTCTCGCTTCAACTGAGCTGCCAGGTAAGCACTACCACATGCTTGCATACATATAGTACCTATTGCCTCTATCTTATTCTTGCATCATTGAGTCGCGATTGCATTAAACTGGATCCCAAGTACTGCATAGCCTTTACTTTTAAACCCCACCGAGCTTGTTCCTCCATCCCATGAGCCATTACTATAGGAGTTGTTTGAGCCATGCGAGTCGTAGAACAGCATGTGTAGGGTATGTGAGTGTCTGATAGATAATGAGGTACCTAACAACTTAACCTGAGTAGTAATGGGATAACTAATGAAAGTGGCACCGGTGGGCAATATCTGCTATTTGGTTTTTCATGCTCACTTGAGTACGTAGGTCCCCGAGTACTTGAGTCCTGTTCCTTGACTATTCGCACTATCAACATCTGGGAGGCCTTATGGACCCCCTGAGCCAGAGCTTGATTCATATCTATTTCTTAGGGCCACAACTAGTTTGGGGGTTTTATTACTATCATGTACTTATGCCATGCTTTACTGCTATATTTTACGATTGTGCGTGGAGCACCTGTACTGTTTTGGATCGTGACACGTTTTCACTGTATCGACAAGCCCAGTCACACTTTCGGGTTTCCAGTCGTTTACCGCCGTCCAAACAAACCCTGGGTCCATTCCGGAGCCGGCCAACTTCGTTGCGGGTAGCTTAGTGGGGTGGCCCCCTGAAATATATTATGAATCCTGTGATCGCTTTGTCGTGAATGTCTCGTTGGGTTTTGAGTTGGTTTTTCCGAGGTTGATCGAGTGTGTGTTGCTATTTGTACACCCCTGCAGGGTAAATCTTTCTGAAAGCCGTGTCCGTGGTTATGGACGACTTGGAGCACAGTTTCTCGATCAAAGACAAGTTTAACTAAAGTACCGCTTTTAATTGACTAAATACCTGACTAGTAAATAGTACAACACTCATGGAATGGGTAATAAAATTGCCAACGGATGGGTTGTTCATCCGCTTTCTCGTTCGTAAGCGAGAAGGAGGATGGATCTGTTACCTTATACTGTTATAACTGTTGTTACTAATTAACGGACAACTGTCTATCATTGGTTAGGCAGATGGTTAGCGAGTATCTATAGACTTGTTAGTTATTATCTTTTGCTGCCATTGCGTCACCCCAGGTATATGTCCCCTTTAGAGGCATAAAGACTTGCTGAGTACCCCTAGGGTCTCACACGATAAATTGTTTGATTCAGATGAACATGTGTATTCGCAAGATGGATACTGGGTGGAGTTCACAGATGATGTTAGCAACGATCACTCGGTGTAGAGATTCCGGGGATGGGGATCCGCGAGATCTGTGGGCAGGATGTGTTTATTTATATGGCATATTATGCCGATTTGCTTCTTATCCGTACTCGGATCTTGTTTTCCGCTTCCACCTCATACTCTGATGTTTGATGTATGAGGAGCTATCCTAAAGTATTATCTCTATCTAGGATATTTGGATCTTGCCGTATGGCGTTGCAATATTTCTATTTCTTTTAGATGGAATGGCTCTGAGAACTGTTGTATGGTAGCTTGCATACATACTCACTTGTGTATGTATTTGATCTCTTCGCCTGTTGCCTAGGCCGCTCGCTCTTGTCACGATGTCTTGGAAGTGGTTAGGACGGCCGACGGGTCTACATGTGGGCGGTCCCCTGGGCCCCCGCTGTACTATTTTAACCACTTCCGTTTCATCCAGGCCTGAACTTAGAGGGTAGGGTCCGAGGAAGTTACAATTGGTATCAGAGCCATTCCGCCCTTCAGGGTCTCAGCCAAATGGTTGTTGTCAGTCTAGCAAATATTTTTGGTAGCTATGTATACTAGGGAAAAACAAAACGTGAGAGTAGGACTGCTTCCATTTTTCTTCTTACCCACCCACCCACCCTTTTTCTGGTAAGGAAGTGTAACGTTTTCAATCCTCTTCAAAAATTCAAACTAGGATTCACGTGTTCGGGGTTCCGTAGTACCATAGGTTGTGTGTGTGTGTGAATTCCTTGTCTATCTGTTGCATCCAAATGTTATCACTATCTGCCTTTTGGTTATCAACTGTTGGTACATTCCATACCGACAGGCCTTTGTAAACCGACGCGATCTATCTGATTCGTTGTATTCCGGTGCGATCTGTCGTACTCTTTGTTATCCGACGTTATCTTGTTTGGGGTGTTCGTTTCCGTAGATATTAATCTTAGTTTCATCTTAAGAAGAAGGTGTTGGGATATGTGTTTTACTTATTCATGTGCGGATTAATGAATTGAGTGCGGGATGGAGTCGTGACCATACCACTACTTCTATCATTCGCTCTTGTATATTGAATCGGTAGAGTTACTAATCTTGATTCGTTAAGTGGTTTTGCGCATATAGTGGTATTTTAATGCCGAAATTTGCGGAATTTTTTTCTTTGTTAACTTTGTGTACCACACTCCTTGTTCAGTCGTGTGCGATATGCTCAATATCTTCTAGGTGCTTTGAAATTTGTTGATATTTTAATATCATCTTAGTAAATTGTATCCTTTAAATCTTGGTTAATTCCATTTTGGTACTCTGTTGGATTAGTATTATTCTCCATTATGGTACTGACTTGAGTTTTAAATCAATCACAGGATGGCACCACCACGCGGTTCTGAGGAGGACATACCACCTGAACTGGGGGCTGCATTGGCAAGTATTGCTAATGCCTTGGGAGCAATGCAGCAGAACCAGCAGCGTTTTGAGGAAAGTGTCAGGAGGAATGAGTTTGTTCCGCTACCTCCACCTCCCAAGCGAGGAGACAACAAGAGTTTTCTGAAGTTCGACCCGCGCCACTTTGAAGTGTCTGATCAGCCACTTGATGCTGATGATTGGTTGCGTGAGATGTCAAGGTTGCTGATGACTGCTGATGTTCTAGAGCAAGAATGGGTAAAATGTGCCACTAACCTTCTGAAGGGAGACGCAGCTCTATGGTGGGAGAATTACCTGAAGGCAAACCACTCTGGTTTTCAGCCTACTTGGGAGGAGTTCACTGGGGCTTTCAAAGAGCAATATCTGTCAGAAATTGTCATGGAAAGGATGAAGGAAGTGTTTCTCAACCTCAAGCAGGGCAATGACAATGTCAATACCTATATCAGAAACTTCATGAACCTTTCTCGGTATGGTGGCGATGAGTTCTCTGATGACAAGAAGAAGCAAAAGAGGTTCAGGCAAGGACTCAATGCATCTATCAAATATGCAATCACTCATGCAAGGCCGGGGTCTTTCCTAGAACTCCAATATACATCTCTACAGGAAGAAGCAAGTAGGCAAGTGTTTGAGGAGTCCAAGAAACACAGCCGCGACACAGCATACTCTTCAGCTATGACAGCTCCTTCTAAGCGCCGTGTGTGGGTTCCTAACACCCCCCACCGTCGCTCCCGGCTCCACCAAGACCGTCAAGCTACGCGGCAAGGCCACCAAACTCCTTCACCGCGGCTCCTAGGGGCTACAACCACAACTACCCTGGAGCACCTGGCGGAGTCCCTTGCTACGCTGCTCCACGTCCACCTGGTGCCTGTTACACCTGTGCGAACACTGGGCATCAACACTGGAGTTGTCCCATGAACAACAAAGCTCTTCCTCCACCACCTCCAAGACCCGCGGCAAGTTCTTCTATGGTTCGTGCACCTCCACCTCGGGCTCTCAACATCAACACGAAGCCCGGGTCTACGGTTGCTCGTGCCAACTGTGTCAACGTCGCTCAAGCTGAGCATGCACCTGGAGTTGTGATGGGTATGCTTCCTGTTAACTCAGTCCCTGCACGAGTTTTGTTTGATTCTGGTGCTTCACATTCTTTTGTTTCTCACAAGTTTGCATATGAGCATGATCTGGCTATGGTTCCCTTATTGCATCGTCTTGTGGTACAATCTCCTGGGTCAAACATGAGGGCTGCTCATATCAGCCATGGCAATCAAACTGAGATTGGTGGCTCTTTGTTCCCGGCTTCCTTAATTATTCTGGGCAATTCTGACATTGATGTTATCTTGGGCATGGATTGGTTAACAGCAAATGCAGCTGTGATTGATTGTGCTGAACGCTCGGTTTCTCTGAAAATTCCTGAAGGCCATATAGTCTATTCTCCAAGTCTGACTCCTGCTATTCAGCTTTTCTCTTTGGCGGCTCTGAATGATGATGCTATGGAAGCTATTCAGAGTGTTCTGGTGGTCTGTGAGTTCCCAGATGTTTTTCCTTAAGAGTTGCCAAGTATGCCTCCTGATCGTGAGGTCGAGTTTGTGATTGAGCTTGAACCTGGTACCGCTCCTATCTCCAAGCGGCCTTATAAAATGGGTCCTGCTGAATTGGCTGAACTCAAACGTCAGCTTGATGAACAAGAGAAGTTGGGTTTCATTCAGCACAGTACTTCTTCTTGGGGTAGCCCAACCATCTTTGTGAAGAAGCGAGACAAGACTGATAGACTTTGTGTTGACTATCTGGCTTCTCAATGCTAAAACCATCAAGAATAAATATCCCCTTCTGCGGATTAATGATCTCTTCGATTAGCTAGGTAGAGCTGTGGTATTCTCTAAGCTGGATTTGAGAAGTGGATATCATCAAATCAAGATTCGCAAGAAGATGTTCCCAAAACAGCTTTCACCTCCCGTTATGGCCTGTATGAGTACATGGTCATGTCTTTCGGTCTCACCAACGCACCTGCCACCTTCTCGAGGCTTATGAACTCGGTTTTCATGGAGTATCTTGATAAGTTCGTTGTGGTCTATCTGCATGACATCCTAGTCTATTCTAAGTCAAAGGAAGAACATGAAGAACACCTTCGGTGTGTCCTAAACAAGCTTCGCGAGAATCACATGTATGCAAAGTTCTCCAAGTGTGAGTTCTGGCTGCCTGAAGTCACCTACCTTGGTCACGTCATCTCTGCCAAGGGCATTGCCGTCAACCTAGAAACTATTCGGACAATTGTTGACTGGCTTCCACCCAAAAATGTCAAAGAAGTATGGAGTTTCCTTGGATTGGCTAGTTACTGCCGTTGCTTCGTTCAGAAATTCTCGAAGATTACGAAGCCTCTTACCGATCTCCTCAAGAAAGGCAAGAAATACCTTTGGTCCCCTGCATGTCAAGCAAGCTTTGAAACACTCAAAGAGAAGCTCACTTCGACACCAGTCTTGATTCCTCCAGATACATCAAAGCCTTTCCAGATATTCTGTGATGTCTCCTTGCAAGGATTGGGTGCGGTCCTTATGCAAGAAAAACAAGTTGTTGCTTATGCCTCTCGACAGTTGAAGACGCATGAGATCAACTATCCTACACATGACCTCGAACTCGCAGCAGTTGTCTTTTCTTTGAAAGTATGGAGGCACTACTTGCTTGGCAACCGTTGTGAGATCTTTTCTGATCACAAGAGTCTGAAGTATATCTTCACACAACCTGATCTCAACCTTCATCAGAGGAGGTGGATTGAAGAAATTAATGATTTCGATCTCACAATCAACTACACTCCGGGCAAAGCTAATGTCATGGCCGACGCTCTCAGCCGAAAAGCTTATGTCAACAACCTCATGGTGGAAGAACAACAGCTTCTTGTGTGAGGAATTCCGCAAGCTCAACCTTGAAATTGTGGATCAAGGGTATCTTCTGAACCTTCTGACAACCCCTCTCTTGGAAGAAAAAGTTTGCTCCATTCAACTTGGAGATCCTTACACTAAAAAGATCATCTCCAACATTCAGCTTCCAAAGTATGAGTCCTTCCACGTCGACGACCAAGGCGCTCTTTTCTTTGAACACCGGATGTTTGTTCCGAACTACCCGGGTTTAAGAGAGCATGTTCTTAAGGAGGCGCATGATTATGTTCTTTCTATCCACCCTGGCAGCACTAAGATGTACATGGACTTGAAAACACAGTATTGGTGGCCTGGGTTAAAACGATATTGTGGCAAGTATGTCTCGGAGTGTGATGTCTGCCGCAGAGTTAAAGCTGTTCATCAGAAACCGTCCGGTCTTCTACAGCCATTGAAGCCTCCAGAATGGAAATGGGAGAAAGTAGAGATGGACTTCATAACTGGTTTTCCAAGATCGTAGAGGGCAACAATGCAATCTTTGTTGTCATCGACAGACTTTCCAAAGTGGCTCACTTTTTTCCCGTCAAGGAAACAATTTCTGCAATTCAGTTCGCTGAGCTCTATATCAACAGAATTGTCTCTCTGTATGGGGTTCCTCTTGAGATCAGCTCAGACCGTGGAAGCATCTTCACTTCGAAGTTGTGGGGAAGTTTCCAAAATGCTTTGGGAACAAAATTGAACTTCAGCACAGCTTACGACCCTCAGTCGCAAGGACAAGTGGAAAGGATGAATCAGATTCTGGAAGATATTCTCCGTGCTTGCGTTATCTCTTTCGGCATGTAGTGGGAAGAATGTCTTCCTTATGCTGAATTCTCCTACAACAACAACTTCCATAAAAGTCTAAAGATGGCACCATTTGAGGTTCTATATGGACGCAAATGCAGAACTCCGATTGGTTGGTCGGGCGCAGGTGAAAGAACATTGTTAGGCCCCGACATTGTAACTTAAGCGGAGGAGAAGGTTCACATCATTCTTGAAAATCTGAAGGTTGCTCAAAGTCGCCAGAAGAGAAACTATGATAGAAAGCACACGGACATGGAGTATGTCCCAGGTGATCTCGTTTACCTTCGTGTCACTCCCATGAGAGGCACGCACCGTTTTGGTATCAAAGGAAAGCTGGCTCCTAGATACATCGGTCCTTTCAAAGTTCGTGGAAGAAGAGGAGAAGTCGCTTATGCTCTTGAGCTCCCTGAAAAACTCAAGGTCCATGATGTCTTCCATATCTCTCAACTCAAGAAGTGCTTCAAGGATCTCGGCAGGACCGTGGACCATGAACTCATCAATCTCCAAGAAGATCTGTCTTATCAAGAACATCCCATAAAAATCCTAGAAGTCGTAGAAAGAAGGACTCGCAACAAGTCCATAAAGTTCTGCAAGGTGTAGTGGTCGCACCATTCCGTTGATGAAGCCACTTGGGAACGCGAGGATGAGATCCGTGCCAAGTATCCTACCCTCTTCGTGTCTTCTTCTTCCTAGAATCTCGGGGCGAGATTCCTGTTTAGTGGGGGAGAGTTGTAGCATCCCATCTGTCTAACATCTGTAATGCTACATGGTCTAGTAATATAATTGCTACTTCCTACATATAATTGTTGCATCACAATTATATCATGCTCATGTCATCATGCCACCTTGCATTTGAGCATCATATCAAACCCTTTTCATTTGGATCTTATCTCATGGGCACTATTAATTGTATTTGTCTCTTGATATCTTGTATTTGGTTCTTGATAAATGCTTGATGCCCAAGTTGAGTTGGGGGCATATTTTTTAGTAACTTCACCACCTTCACTTGTCACCACCTTATAATCCCACCATCCAACTATATGTGAGCTTTGCATTTCATTTGGTTTTACCTCTAGCTCATGTGGGTTGGGATGGATCCACTTCTAATTCCACATGCGTATATGCATCATGTGGTTTTCACATTATTGATATGTGGAGCCACATGGCCACCTTTCCATGCTATGTGAGTGGTACCCCTTTTCAAGCTTCCATATGGGTTGATTTTGAATGAATGCTCATGTTGGTATATTTTTGAGGCTATTATTAATCTAGTGGAACATACACACTAGCAGGTCTAAATTATATTCAAATATGAGCATATGCCATCTACTCCACATGGAACATCCATCTTATTTCTTTTGGCTTGGCCTTAATTCCATATGGTGGGATGCATGCGAATAAATGCCATGGGGCTTTATCTTTGTTTTCACAAGATTAAACATGGCATTTATTGATTATGCATGGGCCATGCAAGATCACCACCATCTTCTCATCTTTGGGATATACTTGGATTGTTGAAGTGGAGCATGGTTCTTTGGGAATCAAGTAAAGTGGCTCCTTTCTTTTGTTGAGCTCCACCATTCTTAGGGCACCTACACTCCTTGTGTTGTTGAGCCATATGGCAAGCATAAACCAAGTGGAGTCTCCTTTCTCTTAAGCTCTATTCTTTTTGCTCTTACTCAATTTTTCACCATATTGTCTTTCTCTCCTTGCCATGTGCATCACTAAGCCACAACCTCAACCATCTCCTTTCACCCATGCTTGATCTTGTTAGATCATATCAAACCCCAAACCCCAAACCTACCCTACCCTACCCTCACTCCATCGCACTAACCCCTTTTGCTTGATCCTATGGGCAAGCAAAAACCCTAACCCTACCTCACACCCTACCCATCCCCTTCTTAGCTTAGGCAAGACCGAATCCTCTCTACCTCCTTACCCTAGCCCCAGCCACCTCACCACCCTCCATCCGTGGCCACCACCCCTTGTGCTTTGGCTCATCCTAACCCTAACCATGCCGAGCCCCATGCCCCTCTAATCCTAACCCTACCCGAGCCTCCCTCTCCCTCTCTCTCTCTCTGCCACAAGGCCCACCCGAGCCAGGCCACCTCCCTGTCCTCGCTCTGGCCCCAGCTGCACCCCTCCCGAACCTCGCTGAGCACGTGAAGAGGAGGAAGAAAAGGTGGCCGAGCGACCTCCTCCTTTTTCACCGTCCACCCCATGTGCTACCCCTCTCCTGCCCTTATCTACTCCCTCCCCTAACGTGCAGCTACCCCAGATCCTCCCCATGGGCCCTGCGCTGCACCCTTCTTCCCCATCTCCCCCTACCACCTCTCTTCTCCATCACCGGCCATCACCTCGGCTTCGGCTTCCACCAGCGGTTACAAGGAGGCGGGCGCGGAGCTGGTCTGTTGAGGAAGCAGAGGAGGACCCTGGACCACCCCCTGTTCACGCCGGCGAGGAGGAGACCGCCCTGTACCGCTGCACGCCGATGACGCCGGGACGAAACCCTAGCCGCGGAGTGCCTGCGTCTCCAGCGATCGGCTGCGCTCCTCTCCGTTCCACCACCACCATCAGCCTCGCGGTGAGCCCCCGTTTCCCCTGGCAACCTCTCGGCCCTCTTTGCTTCCTGTACTCGCCGGATCAATGGTCGAACGCCCTCTGTGCACCGGCGTTCGCGGTCGGTTTCCTCGCCGTGGCGTCGCAGAAGAACATCTAGCCGCACCGCCGTTCCCTAACACCAACCCCTCCCAGCCGCAGTAGCTTCCGCCTCCGCGCGCGTGCCCCAGGTCGCTGGTTCGATCCCCCGCGCCAAGCGTCACACACCGACCGGTCCGCCGTCAGTTGGTTCAGAGGAAAAACAACAGTACCGCGGGGGCACTTTGCAAATTCCCCCCACCTTTTTGCTGGCTTAACCCGCGCCCCTTCCGAACCCCACATGTCAGCCTCTGGGTAACTTTACAAAAAGGGACCGCTACTTTGTGATTCTCAACCCGCAGCCCCCCCCCCCTGCTATGCCACGTGGCAGCCTCTGACTCACCCGCTCACGTGTGTGCCTGCGAAGCCTCAGGCCCCACATGTCTGTCTCGTGGGCTAGTAACACTCGCGGTGGGAAAAACCCGCTGCGCGCCGTTTTGCCTAGTCTGCATTGGTCCTAGTGGTCAGCGACTGTGGCTAGGTATGGCTGGGTAGTAAAAGTCTTTCTGTTTCCTGTTTAAAATAAAACAATTTCAAAAAATGTTTAAAGATGTTTTAAATTCTGTTTTTAATAACTTTTAATTTGTAATTCCAAATAATACAAATAATATATGTTTTTGAATCAGAAAAATGTGAGGATTTCAAATCTGCCATCCAAATTAATGTTTGACCACTGTAAATTTTCTAAATTGTTTATATGTAATAAAAATGCCTTTTCTTAATTAATTAATAACTTTAATTCTACAACTCCAAATTCGACAAATTATATGTCTAAATCGATCAGCGCGACGAGCCCGTTCTAACTATGCATTCCATGTTATGAGTTGCAGCATGCATCATATAAATATTAAGTTTACAACAACTTAATTGGGAGCAAAACATGACTAAAACTCAATAAAATGTTTTATTCTTGTACCCCACACCTCTCCCATGCCATGCTACATTATTGCCATGTAAATTGTGCATCATTCATCATGGCATGCTTGTTTGCTTGTCGCATTTTAATTCATATGCTTGTGCACTTTATTTATGTTGGCCCTTGTTTGTTTGGTTCTTCTTCGAATAGACGCCGAGCAGGGGAAATATCAGGAATCCCAGGAGTACTACCCAGATCCGTCTCTCGCTTCAATTGAGCTGCCAGGCAAGCACGACCACATGCTTGCATACATATAGTACCTATTGCCTCTATCTTATTCTTGCATCATTGAGTCGCGATTGCATTAAATTGGATCCGAAGTACTGCATAGCGAGTATCTATAGACTTGTTAGTTATTATCTTTTGCTGCCATTGTGTCACCCAGGTATATGTCCCCTTTAGAGGCATAAAAAACTTGCTGAGTACCCCTAGGGACTCACACGATAAATTGTTTGATTCAGATGAACAGGTGTATTCGCAAGATGGATACTGGGTGGAGGAGACAGATGATGTTGACAACAATCACTCGGTGTAGAGATTCCCGGGATGGGGATCCGCGAGATCCGTGGGCGGGTTGTGTTTATTTAGGTGGCATCTTATGTCGATTTGCTTCTTATCCATACTCGGATCTTGTTTTCCGCTTCCGCCTGATACTCTGATGTTTGATGTACGAGGAGCTATCCTAAAATATTATCTCTATCTAGGATATTTGGATCTTGCCGTATGGCATTGCAATATTTCTATTTCTTTTAGATGGAATGGCTCTGAGGACTGTTGTATGGTAGCTTGCATACATACTCACTTGTGTATGTATTTGATCTCTTCGCCTGTTGCCTAGGCCGCTCGCTCTTGTCCCGATGTGTTGGAAGTGGTTAGGACGGCCGACGGGTCTACACATGGGTGGTCCCCTGGGCCCCTACTGTACTATTTTAACCACTTCCGTTTCATCCAGGCTTGAACTTAGAGCGTAGCGTCCGAGGTAGTTACAAATATTCACCACTTAAAATATGGGATCATGTTGACACATGTCATCACCACATATTCTAACATGTGGGAATGAGAATTAAGGGTTGGATCAATATTACTTTGGTTTAAGTTCATTATTTAATGATTTAAAGTGACTAGAAATGCCTATATAGCATTATTTTGGTACTAGTCCAAAGTCACTGCATGTAAACCTTAATATTATTACATAGTTATATATATATGATAAAATGTGATTTTTGAGAGTTGGAATCAACTCAAAAGCTAACTTGGTTGATTTTATAAAAATGTTACAAGTTGCAAATACTTCTGTTTTGTTATTTTCCTTAGGAGAGATCTATAACTCTAATTGAATTAAATTCAACGGGCTTGGATAGATCATCTCAATACTTTTCAGGCAAAATTAGTTTCATGCAATTTGGATTTGTGAAACTCCTAGAATTGAATTTTAAACTAGTGGACAGAAACTAGCATTAACTAAAAAGAAAAATCCAGATTTGAACGGGTGGGCTAGCGTGGGAAAAGACTTGGGCCAGCCCAGTGGCGCTCCGCGGCGCAGGGCTCAGCTGACAGGGGGTCCCGCCTGTCAGCGGCACTTAACAGGCGAAACGGTACGCGCGCTGTGGGCCGTAGGATTAGAAGGAAGATCTACGGCCGAGGGTCGTCATCGACGACGAACAGGTTGCCGGCGAGCTCGAACCCTAGCGGCTCGGTGGGGGTCTGCTGGGGACGTACCAGGGCTCCAGCGACGACGGCAAGGCGGGCAAACGAACTGGAAGACGACGACGAGCTCAGGGAAGGTCTAAGCAGCTCTAGGGGTGGTCGCAATTAACGTCGCCCTTCTCCTCAAGAGGCGGCGGCTCTGGCTCCTATTCTGGCGAGCTGCTGCTCCCCTTGCTCCGGCGAGAGGTGGGTGAGGTTCAGAGAGGTGAGGAGAGTGAAATGGTGTGGAGATAAGAGGCTGGGGAGGCCTTCTTTTATAGGCCCGACGGTGAGACCGAGCGGGATGGGCAGGCGACGGTGGCGACATGGCTACGGCGGGGTAGAGGCATGGCTGAGGGTGGCGATCGACGGGCGGTCCCCTGGTGATGCTCTAGGAATTGAATGCAGCCATAGGGGCGGTGGCATGCGGTCTGGGCGAGGTGGCACTTTGAGCGGCAGAGGCGGCGGTGTCCACGGCGAGCGGTGGCTGTGAGGCGTTGGGCGGCTAGCGGGGATGTCTGGGGTGTTCTCTAGGTCGTGCCGGAGCGGCGGGCGCGGGCTGCGGCCAAGGGGCGGTCCGTGCGAGCGGGGACAGAGCGCGCTCTGGGGGCAGCACTGGCATGGTGCGGTGGCACTGGGCGCGTTGTTTCGTCGGTGGTCCATGGCAGGGCTTGGCTCGGGCAGGAGACAGAGAGGGGCGGTGAGGTGTGAGCTACCTCCTAGACATGGAGAGAGAGGGGGAGATGGTCTGCTGCGGTGAGGGCAAGGTTGGCCGGCGAGTTGGTTTAGGGGGAAAAACCCTATTCAAAACAGTGAGCTAGGATTAGGGTGGAGATTATGCATGCCAAGTGTTTGATGCAATCGCCGCATGAGATTTAGTTTTGAATTTTGAAAAGATTTTTGGTGGGTTTGCTAGGAATAAGCTTGAGACTCTGTGGGTGCTTGGGTTTTGAAAATTGAGCTTGTTTGAGTGGTTTTTGAAATAATGGGATCTTCCCATATGAATTAGATTCAATTTTAAACTGCCATTGAAAATTAGCATTTGAAAGTTTTTAGCAGATCACAAAGTGGGCCTTGGTACCTCATTATGTGTTCTAGAAAGGGGTGCAAAGATCCAAAATTGTTTCTATTAAGTTTTGAGTACTAGGAATAGCCAAAGTAGGCATGAGAGTTAATTTTTCCAAAATGACCATTCCTTCTTTTTAATTCTTTTTGATTTGATTTTCTTTAGGAAAAGTTTGGGAATGATGTAGATGATTTTTAAATCACCAAAGAAACATTTTCGAAGCAAAGGATCACCCAATCATGGAAATTCCAAACAACTCCTATTTTAAATGCACACACATATATGAATGCCTTTATTTTTAATTTGCAAAAGTTTTTGTTAACCCCAAATTTGATGATTTAGATCTTGATAAGCTTGGATTGACGTTTTGGGATGTTACAGTCAGTGGACGGCTTGGACCTGCCATTGCCACGGCGAGGGGGCATCGTGCTCGAGGAAGTTGTTCGGAATGGTCGATGGCGGGTACATAGAGTTGGGTGCCAATCTGATCAAGGACGAGCAGCGGTTTCCTGCATCGTGTTAACGCATGCATTTGTCGATTATCAAAAAAATGTAATATCTCGCGTACTGAACATAATTTGATAACAAAAGTGGCACAACATATTCTAGACTCGTAAATATCCCGTGCGTGGCTGTCGATGTGGAGTTCAATATAGTTCGACGCTTCGACGTGATCGTGCAGGAGTTGCGCGCGTCATTACTCCATCAACACATGACACATGCACGCTGGACGTGCACGCCGATGCTTGTGATTACCACCCGGCTCACACTCCTCTTATTATATACTGGATTTTAGGCGGCGCCGAAGACCATTGAACTGTCCATCGCAATAAAGACAAGTCCCATCAATTCCCTATCCCTGCCTCCCTGGCTTCTTTTAGAAGGTAGACCGTACACGGTGGTCTTGTATAATAGTAGTAGTACTACTGGACCACGGCATGTACTCTTTGACTCTTCTCCAACACTAATCACTATCTTCTTCCTCCTGCCACCACCTCCCTCACCCTGTAAGCCATGGCTCCCCTGAGGAGAGGCCGGTCGACCATCCTTGTGGAGAAAGGAGAGAGCTCGCCGCGAGGCACTTCTTGCTCTACCAACCCCTCAAGCCCCCCTTTCATTGAGGCCCAATCTCTCCCGACAATGGCATCGAATGTTCTAGTAGGCGACAGCTCCTCTCGGTACGATCTTCTTGTTCTACTTCTTCTCCATCTCCTTCTCCATTATGATCTTATTCTGCTTCTTATTGTTTTTTCTTCTTCTTCTTGCTCTTCCTCTTCTACATATTACGGGCCGGCCATGGAGCCAGAATCCACCATGATGGAGGCGTTGGAGGACTCGTTCGGTCCCGTTCCATGTCTCAACGAGGTAGCGAATCTCCACACTATTATTTCTCTGAGTTGTGATGTGGATTTCTTAGATCATGTCCGCCCCGCATTGGTTTTTTTCTTCTTCTTTGGTGAGTTGTATTAATTTTCATGAATATGACTGGATCTCTTGGTCTTTCCTTAATATCGATGTTCATAGATTCACTATGGATTTTTTGTGATTAGGATTAGTTTATTATGGTTATGAATAGATCTCTAGGCCCATTTTTAACACTGCTATCCATAGATTCAACGGGGATTTTTTGATCTGTATTAGTATTCACCTAGAACCTGGAGTGTAATTATAGAACTTCTATTTCAATTAACATGAACGATGCAGTGATCAAAGGCGAAGTTCCGTGAAAAGGTGGTCGTGATCAGTGCCAAGATTTACAACCAACATGAGCTTGCATGCTCCCTCACCCAAGATAATGAGAGCCCACGCAAGCAATTATCTATGCAGAAGGAGATCTCGCTAGATTTTGCACGTGACGTCGTGAGGCTGCAGAAAGTAATCGACCGTAACTTGAACAGGCAAGAACAGGCCATCAAGATAATCAATGAGCTCATGGAAGAGAAGAAGAATCTCGTGGAAAGGTGCACTCTCCTGCAGGACGAAGTCACCGAGGCACTTAGAGGACGCGTCGAGGAAACCAAGGCTGCCGTCCGAGCCTAGCATGGCATGAACTGTTGCCTAGATGCAGTGAAAGAGATGAAGGAGGACATGAGCAGAGGGATCACCGTACTCGAGGGTGTTCGGAAAGAGAACGAGGAGCTAAGGGCTTGTCTAGAGGCATATCAAAGCAATGCCCAAGTCTGATTCCCGTTAGAGGGGGCACGAATATCAGTTCGTGCTCCACTCCTTTTGTAATGTTTAGGGTTTAGGGAGCAATGCCCAAGTCTGGTTCCCATTATAGGGTGTAATAAGAATCCTATCGCAACTCCTTATCTATCTGGACATGTGTTGGTGTTCATGTTCATGAATGGACACCATGTGCTCTTTCCATTATATATCTGGACATGGGTTTCTGCATTATGAGTTTGCCACTAGCCCACTACTATTTGGTGATATTGGAAAAAACCCACAGCACACTAAACTGCAGATAAACCTTATTTTTCTTTGAAATTGAAATTATGGCAGTGCCACTAGTCGATTCATAAAATGTTGATTAGTCCTAGATTGCTTCTTCCTTGAAATTATGATAGTGCCACTAGTCGATTCAGTTAATTATGGAAACTAACCATCTTGTCCTGGTGAACTGAACAAACCATACTATGTATTTTTGTTCCAGGGAAAGAGGCGAAAACTCAACCAGGACCTGGCGACCTGGCTAAATGACAAGATAACAATCCAAAGGGAGAAGCAGAATTCCTAGAAACTGGCCTTTAACCACCTGCGATGAACTTGTGGTCCTTTCTGACAAGTAGAAACTGAAGGAGTTAAACTCCGGCTGGGTGAAGCTTCACAGGGAAGGTCACACCTTGGCTGGGAAGCAGACAGAGATCATGAAAGGGGTCTTGAAGGAAAATCGTATGGCTATGGACCAACTTATCGAATCCGTCACGGAGCGCTGGAACCTGCGGCTGGCGCACAACAAATTACTAAAGGAGCTGGCCGATCTTAGGGAGGAAAACAAGCAGCTCCAGGCCCGGCTCGCTTGAACCCAACATATGTCTATTTAGTACTGAACTGCCAGGTTTATCCTCTGTAGTGCTGATTTTGTAAGCGTAAACTTAACTATATGCACGATATGTGTGTTCGTTTGAAATTAATTTTCTTGAGAATTGAGTTTCGCTTAGTTAAGAAAGCACAACTGCAAGTCTTACAGTTAAGTAGTTCAGGCATTGGCGCAACATAAATTATTCCTCTCGAATTTCCTTTATCCTCGGTAGTCTGTCCTTGGTCACCCTCGCGCGCCTTCTTCTGTTCCTTCAACAGATCCGCAATGTAGTACTCTATCTTCTCCTTGTCTTCCCTGAGCCGATCCCTCTCCTTTTCTGCATTATGAATCAGCAACCTCTAACTATCCTGAAGCTTCTTTGTAGTTCCAACAACCAAGCTCTCATTGATTCTGTCACTTAGTTATGACTGCAAATTCTCGATTTCTTGTTCCAGCTCCTTATTTCGTACCGACATCTTGTAATTTTTTCTGCTGCATCACATGCATTAGTAAATCTCCCTGACCTTTCAAACTCATACATCTCCCATAGATATGCCAAACATTTCTTAAGTGCATCTGGCCAGTCAAGATCCACCCACTCTACTGCTTTACACACCTGGCCAACCTAAAAAACACACACTATAGTGTTATGAACATACACGATACATTTTTCTTCATGTCACCGTTGCACATAATGTAAACAAACCTAATTTGTAGAACCCAAAAACCTTCTCCCAGTGTTACAGCCTTCGAATGCAACATATCTCAGTTTTAGCCCATGGTCACATGACACTTCTCCATTGAGATATAGGCCCTCCCATTCGAAGTCGTAGATCGTCCGTGGTACCTATAGGTAAATGCAAAGCTAGAATTGAACACGATTGCATGCACATATGAAGCTCAGATTGAGAGATTTACCATTGCCAAACCCTAGCCCGAGAAAACAGAGGAACTTACATCGTGGAAGGAATACTCGATGTCGGAGAGAAGGCTGTCACTGCTCGACTAGTCATCCTCGCCGTTCAAGGACAACATGGCGAATGCGTCATTGCAGGCGACTACGTCGGCATAGGTGGGTGTGAGAGAGAGAGAGTAGCCCTTCTACCGCTGCAACAATGACTAAATTGGCATGTTACAATAGTTTAATGGATACCATGCCCTTTCCCTGGATTACTGTCTCCTGCCTAATATGGATTCTCTTCATACATTCTTATTTTAAATATTAAACATGTACTCCCTCCATCCCAATTTCATTGCCTAACGAAAACATACAATATATTACATCATCTAGAGAAACAAAATCATGTCAACTACAAGGTACTTATGCATCACTTGTTTAGTCATGATTTCACAAAACATTATATTAAAATCTCTCAACAAACATAATGACAGAAACAAGTATATTACATCAACTAAAGAAACAAAATCATGTCGACTACAAGGTACTTACGCATCACTTGTCCAGTCATGGTTTCACAAAACATCACATCACAATCTCTCAACAAACATAATCACAGAAACAATATATTACATCAACTCAAGAAACAAAATCATGTCAACTACAAGGTACTTACACATCACTTGTCCAGTCATGGTTTCACCAAACATTACATTGCAATCTCTCAACAAACAAAATAACAGAAACAAGTACAGTACATCATCTCAATAAACATAATCATGTCAACTACAATGTATTTATGCATCACTTGTCCAGTCGTGGTTTCACAAAAGATTATATTACAATGTCCCAACAAACATAATAATAGAAACAAGTATGGTACGTCATCTTAAGAAACATAATCATGTCAACTACAATGTACTTATGTCTTATCACAACAATGATGGTTTTAGTGAGTGACATGTCCGAGAATCTCAACAGCTCGCACAACATTATATCGCAATCTGTCAACAAATATAATCACTGAAACACGCTCTAAATGCAACAATAGTCAATGTTACAAATACAGGTAGGGGAACCCCACGGACCATATGACAAGCCTAGGGTAGCAGCTCTCATCAATGTTGACCACCTCAGTCTGTTCAGCCACTACAGGGCCCTCTACATCCACTATAACCTGTTCAACAACATCAGAAATGGTACCAAGGAAGAACACCTTCCTGGTTCGCTTCTTTCATCGCATAATCTGCACAAGATATTCAGTATCCAAAACATCTATGAATTGCTGCATCTTATGATGCCACCACCGGATTTGTGCCATCTGCTTAGGGCCAATACTGATTTCCTTACCGATCATCTATCTCATTTCATCAAGAGTTATGTTTTTGGAATCGACAGTGATCTCCATAGTACATGACGAAACAGGCTTATTAACTCCCGCATCAAGTTTTGACATGTATGAATCCACCTCTATGCGTATACTGAACTTATCTAAATCAACATCTATTGGTCCGTATTCTCTAGGAGCCGAAGCTCTGGCAGAAAGATCTCCAGCATCTGCATACATATCATCAATCATCGCTTCAACTTTCACCTTACTATCAGCTGCACAACACTCCCAAACCATCTAAAGCTCATGGGAGTGCTCAATTTGCTAATAGGTATCATTCATGTTGCGCCACACCAATTTTGTCCTTTGTCTAGAACCGCAGGGAATCCTAGCGGCAAGCATATCTACCGGCTGCGAAACAGACACAACCTCTTTGCAATTCACAAGCAGATGCACATCTTTCCTGAACACAACCCTCTCGCAACCAAAATCAACTTTTGTAGTGTACTGGCGAACATGAACTGTGAACTCATATAGGTCCCTTGTATCAAAGTTGTGCCTAATTTGATTAAAAAAGGGAACTTTTCAGTTCATTCGATTCTATTATGCCGTAACTAATCTACTGGTAAAATAAGGCACAGATAAGAAAAATTCACCTCTCGCTCTTCTCCCGGGTTTTTATCTTCGAGATCTAGGTGCCACATCCGCCCAGCGGAGCCGAACAATACGCTGTTGGCCTTGCTTTTCTATTCAACCCGCTGCTTGTAGGTACCTTGGGAGAAGAATCCTTGCTGACCTCCTCGCTAACCAGGGCTGAAGACCTCGCCGCTGCTTCGCGTTGAGCCCCAGTCTCTGGCCCCGATGAAACCAAATCAGTCGGCAATGTAGCTACACCCTTTGCCTTGCAAGACATGTTGGGCCAACACCGTCGGATTCAGTGTCGGGAGAGGGAGAAAAAAGGTCCTCCGCCGCCGGCAGATTCAGGGTCGGGGACGGGAAGAAAAGGGACCACCGCCGCTGTAGCCAGATTCAGTGTTAAGAGTTAGGAAAGTACAGTAATGGATTTGCCCCTACGACACATGCAGGGTGGGTAAGAAGAGTGATTGGCAAAGAAGGGGCACAAAAGGAACTAGTGTAACGGAATATCCTAACTTAAATGGCACGATTTGAAAATATTGGGTTTGGCCATCATTCACTCGAAACACCCCTGTCAGCAATTGGCGCCCCAACTTTTCGAATCGTGGTGATTAAAATCAATTTGGGTACCGCGGTGCACTGGCGTCTCAACTTTTGGGCCACAAAATTATATTCTCCATATATACACCGTATGCCATTTTCTGATAGTGAAGATAGTTCTGCTTCGAAGTGAAGAATACCTCACTTAGATAATATAATGGCCTCTGCACTGACTTGACTTCCTCGTCATGCTCCACCACACCCATGGTACTTACGACTCGTTTAGTCGCTGCTATATAGAGAAACATCGGCTCTTTGGATAGTGGTGAGGCTAACACTGACACTACAAGAAATGTGCTAAAGTGACGGGAAATGAGTTCATCATAAATCTATGACGATTTGGACAAGATGGTCACCTGTTGTTTCGGAAGGTCAAAATCCTACATAATATGACGATTTGTGTCAAAATCGTCGTAATTGCAGCATATGAAATCGTCATAACCTCTAGGATACAGCTTAAAGCCTTATTTATAACTCATTATGACCAATTTAAATTTTCATATTGTCTAAAATATGATACATTGAATTGACTGGATAGCCACATCAGCAACTATGCCTACATGGCATGTCTATATGTCAATCTTTGTATATATACATATATATGTACATGTGGCAATATACATCTACCTTACATGTAGGCCCACTAGACTGACAACGACATGCTTATTCAGATAACAATTACCAAAAAATGCTGCTAAAAGGGCTCGAACCCGCAACCTCCCTCTCAATCTATAGTTATGCGAACTGCCACACTACAGCATACTTACTATTAAACTTCCAAGCAGTAGTCCTATTAAAACAAATGTACCAAATCAGAGAACAAATGATGGAAAAAGTGGAAGCCACGAGGACTCAACCCGAGAGGATCGCTCAATCTTCAGTGCATTGAACCACTAAGTTACACCAGATTTCGTGCTAAAAGTTCACGCAGTTGACTTACTAAAATGTGTGTGCTAAATTTGAGAATAAATGACGAAAAAATATGGATGCCGCCGTGACTCGAACTCGCGACAAGAACCGCAGCGTGAACCCTGGTTACCACCACGCCAAAGACTTTTTAGTGTCCAAACCAGTGCGAAGGCCCTATTTCTCTGCTTTTCACCTTGCCCGATCTAAGTGGACCGATCCAAAAAAAAATCTCGCACTTGGGCTTGGCCATATCGGTAGGAGCCAATGACACCCTTTAGCGTTTGCAGAACCAATTGGACCATCGGCAAACAACCATTAGCTATTTAATATTGAGCACCAAATATGTTTTTTCAAACTTTAAAATGTTTTGAGTAATTTCATCGTGCATTTTGCATACGATCTCGGACTTAGGTGATCTAAAATTCAATTTGGTTCATCTCGATGAGACAAAAAATACAGTGTTGGTGAATTCTTATGTTTACACTGCTTGGTTGACTTTTATTTTTATTTCCTTGTGTTGATTTTAAAATCCAGTCAAAACAGCAGGCACGATCATTCGTAGGAAGGCTGAGCATCGCTAAACTTGCATTGGATATCTGAAGAAACATCACATTGTGAGTCTAAAAATGATTTTTTTTAAAAAATCATGGGTATCGGATCATGTACCTGTAGTTCAAACCGGACCCACTTCCTACTAATTCAGCGGGAATTTGTCTTTTTCATAGGGGTGGATGAAAAGGTTTTAAAATCCCTGGTTGGGACATTGTTCATGTAAGGTGGTCTAGTATTTTTGAAAAATGAGGTGGTAGCATTTTTGAATTGAACATTTGGTGTTGCTTCACAAAACGCCTCGATTTTGGCACTCGAAAAATAGAAAATGTATTTTTCATGTGACAAAAAAGAAAACTTTCTCCTGCAACGTTGTTAGCCATCCCAAGATGCACATGAGGTTTGAGATTTCGGTGGCAATTTGTCTTTTTTGCCAGGGGTGGACGGAAAGGTTTGAGATACCCCGGTTGGGACATTATCCATGTAAGGTGTCCTACTATTTTTGAAAAATAGGATGGTAGCATTTTGAAACTTTTATTTGGTGGTTGCTTCACAAAGCGACCCATTTTTTGCGCTCGGAAAATGGAAAATGGTTTTTTTGTGCGACGAAATGGAAAACTTCCTCCTGCAACATTGTTCGCAATCCCACCATACATATAGGTGCATAATATTGGCACATTATCACAAACTATGCCGTGATTCTAGCCATAACATTTGTCGTTTGGCCCGAAAGCCATGAAACCTCAAACATGATAGCTCATTTCTAAGAAGGTTTTTTCGAGAAACTTGCAATATAGCAAGTTTGGTATTTTTACTTGCAACTATGTCACATAATAAGACACCACGCGAAATCGGACCATTTTTTAATTTTTATGCCTGTTTCAAACTATGGTCAAAACGGCAGGCATGAAGGTTCTTAGCTCGAGGCTAAGCCTCGCTAAACTTGCATTGGATCTCTGAAGAAACATGATATTGTGAGTCTAAAAATGATTTTTTCATAAAATAATAGGCATCAGATCATGTACCTGTAGTTCAAATCGGACCCACTTCCTATCGATTTAGTAGCAATTTGTCTTTTTCGCCAGGGGTGGACGGAAAGGTTTGAGATACCCCGGTTGGGACATTTGTCCATGTAAGGTGTCCTATTATTTTTGGAAAATGGGATGGTAGCATTTTGAAACTTTCATTTGGTGGTTTCTTCACTAAATGACCCATTTTTTGTGCTCAGAAAATGGAAAATGGTTTTTTTGTGCGATGAAATGGAAAACTTCCTCCTGCAACATTGTTCGCCATCCCACGATACCTATGGGTGCATAATATCGGCACATTATCACAAACTATGCCGTGATTCTAGCCATATCTGTTGGGGATATACTTTCCGGGTATCCTCACAGTTCCTCACTGACCAGGGTGGCCCACTTCGGGTTAGAGCTTTGCTTCACGGGCGGCCCAGTCAGGGAGAGAAGACGGAGTCCAATCTGGCTACCGGAAGGCCCACAAGACTTACCGACTTAGGCCCATAATGTTACTTGTAGTTCAAGATGTACTCTGTAACCAACTCTTAGTCATAGCCGGATTGATCTCTCATGTAAACCCTAGGCCGGATATCTATATAAGCCGTCCTAGGAAGAGCCTTTAGGGCACTACCCAATACTTTAGACCCTCAACTCGCACAGGCGATACCCTTGTAACCCATATTCCGGCTCTGCCGCATTACTGGATTGCTAGCAGGAGTAGGATTCGTCCAAAGCCGGCGGATTCGAACCTGGGTAAACTTGTGTGCTCATTGTCCCGGAATACCGTACGTCTCACACCCCTCTCTTCCGCACGCCTCGAGGACCCCCTCATGGCGTACTTGTCCTCAATCCGACGACAGTTGGTGCCCACCGTGGGGCAGGTGAGCTACGGATCTGCGTTCTGAGCGGAATCTGCAAAAATCGGAATCGGCGAGACTATCGCCGTGAGTCGCATCCTCTACGCCAGCGATATCCCTCTCATCGTTCTCGACGAGACTTGGATTCCGGCTAAGGAGCCCGTGACTGCCTACACAATCATGTCTTTCAGTGAGATCGATGTTTACATCGGTTTCGCTGAACCTGCCCAACCCACCCCAGCGGTGATGATAGAGGCAGAAGAATTTTCTGAATCCCCTTTGTCCGTGGAGGCGGCAGAGTTCCGGATCTCAGGAAACCCTAATCCCATCCAGCCCGCACCAATTGCGGAGATAATGGAGAAATCTGAGCCTGAAGAAAACCTAGCGGTCCAAGTCGAATCTGGAGTGGATCTCCATAGAGAAACCGGATCCCAGATTGACCCACCCGCGAAGGTCGCAATCCAGGAGGAGCATATCAATGACACTGATTCCGGCTCTGACGACGCCGGGACAGACATGCCTTTTCTGAGGTACACACTAAAACGTATGATACTGCAAGGGGAAAGTGCAGATGCAATCCTCAAAACAATCAAAAGTTTTGACATGGCTGATCGCGAAAGCCGCAGGTACCTCACGGGCACGTGTCGCACTTTGTCGGATACGTAGGATCCGGATCCGGCTCTGCCGATGCTGGAGAAAACACCGACTCTGTGCTAGAGGCAATTGGAAGAAACGCCGACGTTCCCGCATCCTCGGATGAGTCTATGACGTCAGCAGATTTCCGAAAGTTCTCCGCGGAATATGAAGAGGAGTACAACTCCAAACCTGCAGAAGAGGGAGAAGCCATGGATGAAGGATCCGGGGAACACTCTCCCAAAGCGCAGGATGACATGGACATCGGAGATAATCCCGAAGTCTAGATGTCCAAAAGTACCGATCAAAGCTTGACTCCAGGAAACGGACCCAAAGCCATCTTTGCTCTACCGGCGCTGCCAAGAAGGCAAAGAAGAAGAACAAGAAGAACAAGACCCCAGCAAAAGACCCTCTCACAGAGGAGGTGATCACCGAGGAATACGAGGAAGATTCGGATGGAGCACTTATCCCAGAAGAGCCGAAAAAAGAAGCATCGGTGGATGGACATGTGATCACTGAAGGTGCACGTAAACTCATCGATGCCGCATTAACCACACCTATCCCTACAGCTGCAGAACTTACAACAGACGAGCTGGACGAAAGGGCCCAAGCCCTAGAAGCGCGTCGTCAACAACTCCTCGATGAAGCCAAAAACATCGAGGTGGAGAAGAAACGCATGTCAACTAAGGACTACATGCCTCGGTTGCATCAAAAGACACGGAAGCGTCACACCAATGATGACCAATTCCCACGTGTCCGTGCCGTCCTTTTTGGGGATGAAATGGGGAAGCCACGGAAAGACAGCAATGGAGATTGGGTATACCCAACCCCAGTACAGAATATCGTGGCAGCCCAAGAAATTTTATCGGCTAATCCAAGACCAGAGGATATCCATTTGGGTATTAAGCTACTCAACAAGGGACTATAGCAGCAAAAGGTCGCCCTGTCTGGAAGTCAAAAAATGGTCTCGGATTCTGACCAATGTCGCACAGATCCGGCATGGGCTGACGTAAGATCCCATTACGTTCGGGCACAGTATCATCACCCCGAACGCAGGGAAGACAATTATTCAAGAACCGGATCATCAGGACAGCACCGCAGAACTACCCATAACTGGAGCAATGTCGCTCCATTGGCCGAGAAAGACGCCATCGCTGCACTGAATCCGAGGAATCCTCTCGGACGAGAGTTTAATGATCGAAGGGGAGAAGATAAAGAGAAACGTCAGGAGGAGGATCGTCAGAGAATGACACCTCCTAGACATGTACACCGTCCGGCTGAGCCTCACCATGGTGGGAACTACGGACGAAGGAATGACGGAAACCATGTTAGGACAAGCCGGCAGGGGGCGCGTCGTAGTCAAGAACCTCCCTGGAACCGGAATAATGACGCTGCGGATGGAGGCCGACGATCAGCCAGAAACAATTCAGCTGCCCCACCCCCTCCACCAGGCAGTTATCACAACGGCCCCCAAGGAGGGCAAGGACGACATGGCGGAGGAGGTGGTGGCAGAAGCCGAAGTCCGGCTCCAAGGCACCGCAGCCACAACCGACATTCGGGACGATCCCTATCCCCGAACGACGCAAGGCACAGGATCAACTCCAATACAGAGGCGCGGCGCTACGAAAACAACGATTTCTACGTGGGCCCAAAGTGTTTTGGACCACGCGTCAGAGCTACAAAATTCCCGGAAGGATTTGCTATCTGAAGGCACATCCAAGCCTACGACGAGATTGCTCGGCCAGATACCTGACTGCAGGATTTTTTCCAAGCTTACTGCATCGCCAAAGGCGGAAATAGCCTGGTCGCAACCCGATATCTCCCACTTATGTTGCGGAAGACGACACGATCATGGCTCAATGAAATTCCGGAGAACACCAGCCACAGCTGTATGACATGCAAAGTGCGTTCTTTCGAAATTTCGAAGGCACATATCGGAGGCCCTGTACGGTTGGAGACCTACAGCGTTGCACCCAGAAAGCCGGAGAAACTTGCCGAGATTACCTCGGATGATGGATCGACACCAAGAACTCCTGTGAAGGAGTAAACGATCAAACCACGATTGAAGCCTTCATCGCAGGACTCCCAATTGGTCTACTACGTCACCGCTTGAAGTGTGATAAGGTCACCGATCTGGGAGAGAAGATAGAAACATCGAGCAAGTATGAAGATGCTGACGACGATGTAGAGGGATTACTCAACGTCCTGCCTGTGCCTCAGTCGGCAAAACAACCAAAGCAACAAGCTCAGAAGCACAAGAATACCTTGGAAGAAAAACCCAACACGGAGACAGCAGTGGTTACTACTGTTTCCGGGTCTGGAGGACGAGGAGGACGTGGCGGAGGCCGTGGGCGTGGCCATGGGACATCAAGGGTCCAAGGTAGAGGAGAGAAACAACCAGGCAAAACCTACACTTGGGCCGACATTGCCAATAACCCATGTGTGCATCACTTGGACGCTAATGGGGGCTCGTCCCACACCAACGCTGAGTGTCGTTTTAACGACGACATCAAGAGAGATGATACCGCGGGCTACAAAGCTAAGCGGAAGAAGGGAAAGAAAAATCCCGAAAAGGACAAGGAGACCAAGGAAGATTCCGACATGGAGGAAGCCGATGCTTCAAATCCCAAGTCGGAAGGGAAGAAAACTTTTCCCACCAAGAAGGACACTTACGTCACCTTCCTCGGATCTGAACCAGCAAAGGTCAAGAAAGCAGTTCTCCACGAGCTCAATGCAACAGTTCCGGTTGTCCCCCAATATCTGGACTGGTCGGAAGTGGCAATCACAGTTGACCGCGCTGATCATCCGCCTAAGCTACACAGGCGAGGAAAATACGCCTTAATCGTCAACCCACTTATTGACGGTTATGCTTTCTCCAAGACCCTCATGAACGGTGGTAGCAGTATCAATATTCTCTATGTCGAAACGCTACGCCGGATGAAGATCTCAGAAACACAGCTGAACCATAGCTCTATCATGTTTCACGGAGTTGTCCCAGGAAGACAAGCTAATTCCCTAGGAGAGATTACTTTGGATGTTACCTTTGGAACACCTATGAATTATCGAACGGAGGCACTTTCTTTCGAAGTGGTCCCGTTCAAGAGTGCATACCACGCTATATTCGGACGTCCGGCTTACTAGGCTTTTATGGCTCGTCCGTGTTACATTTATAATATGATGAAAATTCCAGGTCCCAACGGCGTGATCACCATAAGGGGAGACCCGAAGAAAGCGCGAGAGTGCGAGGATGGAAATGTCGCCTTTGCCGAAGCCGTGCTGCACACCCAGGAGTACCAGGAGATCAAGAAGAGCATAGATCCGTCCGAGATGCCCGCAACAAAGAAGGAGGTGACAAAGCCAAATCCAGAGTTCAAGGCATCAGAAGAGACTAAGACGACGCCGTTGAAGGATGATGACCCCTCCAAGGTGACCCAGATAGGTGTAGGCCTAAGTAGCACATAGGAAAGTGCGCTCGTCAAGTTCCTCCAAGAAAATCAAGATATCTTCGCATGGCAGCCATCTGACATGACCGGAGTACCTAGGGAACTTGCCGAGCACTCTCTAAATGTAAACCCGAACGCTAAACCCGTCAAACAGTCCTTACGACGGTTTGGTGATGAAAAGCGCAAGGCAGTAGCTAAGGAACTAGCACGACTCGAGTTAGTCGGATTCATAGAAGAGGTCATCCACACTGAGTGGTTGGCCTATCCTGTAATGGTCCCTAAAAAGGACACTACTGTTTTAAGGATGTGTGTTGATTATACTGCCTTGAACAAGGCTTGTCCAAAAGATCCATTCGCTCTGCCTAGAATTGATCAAGTCATCGATTCTATGGCAGGCTTGGAACTCCTCTATTTTCTCGACGCATATTCCGGTTATCACCAAATCTGGATGAAGGAATCTGACAAAGGCAAAACTTCATTCATAACCCCCTTCAGAACCTTTTGTTTTGTTATGATGCCCTTTCGGCTGAAGAACGCAGGAGCTACTTACCAGCGCACGATGCAGTGTTGCCTCCATGACCAACTCGGACGCAATGTACATGCATACATGGATGATATCGCGGTGATGTCCAAAAAGAAGGAAACACTGATTTCTGACTTGGAGGAGACGTTCACCAATCTACGAAAATATAACATCATGCTTAACGCGAATAAATGCTTCTTTGGACTACCAGCTGGAAAATTGTTAGGTTTCATCGTGTCTCAAAGAGGCATAGAGGTTAACCGAGACAAAATTAAGGCTATACTCAACATTTCTAGGCCAACTCGCCTGAAGGACGTACAAACACTAACTGGTTGCATTGCTGCGGTCAGTCAATTTGTAAGCCAGCTTAGTGAAAGAGCCGCACCATTATATAAACTCCTGAAAAAGACCAAGGATTTTGTCTGGACGGACGAAGCTGAAGCTGCACTACAAGATCTGAAAAGAGTACTCTCATCTTCTGCTATCCTTGTAGCGCCGGAACCTCAGGAACCGATGTTGCTTTACATTGCTGCGACAAATAAGGTTGTTAGTATCTTCATGGTGGTGGAGAGACTAGAGGAAAATCAGGAACACTTGGTGCAGCATCCGACGTACTTTGTCAGCGAGGTCCTGACAGAGTCCAAACAGCGGTATCCGCATTATCAAAAGTTGGCTTACGATGGTTTTCTAGCATCTCGTAAGCTACGCCATTGTTTTCAGGAGCATCCAATTACCGTGGTGAGCAAAGCTCCCATGAGAGACATAATCAACAATAGTGACGCCACATGACGCGTCGCCAAATGGGGAATAGAGCTTTCAGCTTTCGATATTGAGTATAAACCCCGGACAACAATCAAATCCCAGATCATTTCTAACTTTGTCACTGATTGGACAGAGACGAAGGAGAACATGATCCTCCCTGAGTCGGAATATTGGACCCTCTTTTTCGATGGGTCTAAGGCTCGAGGGGGCTCGGGGGCTGGCGTGGTGCTCAAATCACCCCAAGGAGATAAACTTTTATACGTGTTGCAGATCCACTTCACAGCGACAAACAACATTGCCGAGTATGAAGCACTGCTGCATGGAATCCGAATTGCTAAGGATATTGGCATCCGACGTTTGATGTGTTACAGAGATTCGGATCTTGTTGCTCAGCAAGTCTCAGATATTTGTAATGCAAATAAACACATGGCAGCATATAAAGCGGTCGTGGATGATCTATCTAAATTGTTCGAAGGGTTTGAAGTTCAACACATCCCTCGAGCAGAAAATGAGGAAGCAGATGGACTATCTCGGATAGGCTCTGCGCGGAAAGAGGTCTTGGATGGCGCTTTTTTAGAGAACCTCAAAGTCCCCTCGATAAAGGGACTAGATGAGGAATATCCGACCAAATCCGACTCACCTTTGATAGCAGTTCTGGCTGTAATTCCTAGCTGGACTCAACCCTACCTCGATTATTTGGTAGATGGAAAATTACCCGAAGACGAGGTGCTGAGCCAGCAGATTATCCGACGAGCAAAAGCCTATACTACTGTTAAAGGTGAGCTCCATAAACGGAGTGTTTCTAGGGTTTTTCAGCGCTGTGTATCTCCGGAAGAAGGAGTGGAAATCTTAAGGGAAATCCACGAAGGCGAGTATGGTCACCACGCTGCAGCCAAATCTTTAGTGGCAAAAGGTTTTAGACACGGATTTTTCTGGCTTACAGCTCAGGCAGATGCCGAACAATTAGTCAAGACGTGCAAAGGCTGCCAAAAGTACGCCAAGCAAGCTCATGTTCTGGCTGATCAGCTACGACCAATACCTATAACATGGCCCTTTGTGGTCTGGGGGCTTGATATGGTAGGACCATTTAAACGAGCTCCAAGTGGATTTACTCACCTCTTAGTGATGGTGGATAAATTCACCGAATGGATTGAGGCTAAACCTGTCACTAGTTGTGATGGAGCAACAACCAAAAGATTTGTCGAGGATGTTATAATCCAGTATGGTTATCCGCATAGCACTATCACGGACAACGGGAGTAACTTCTCTATGGGAGAATTGGCTGAATTCTGCGATAAGCAAAATATCCGGCTTGACATAGCGTCAGTCGCACATCCACAGGCTAACAGACAAGTCGAAAGAGCTAATGGTTTAATCTTATAAGGCCTGAAACCGAGACTCGAAGCACCACTACGACGTGCTGCGGGGGCTTGGGCAGAGGAATTACCCTCTATAATTTGGAGTTTACGAACAACTCCGAACAAGTCAACAGGATACACACCTTTCTTCTTGGTCTATGGCACATAAGCAGTTCTTCCTAGTGATTTAATTCATACTTCTCCTAGAGTGGCCACGTATATCGAAGAGGATGCCGAGATTTCTCGACAAAATGATCTCGACTTAGTCGAAGAAGTCCGCGTCGTTGCTAAAATGAGATCTACAGCCTATCAGAAGAAGTTATGCAAGTATCATAGCTAGAGAGTCTGAAACAGATCTTTCAATAAAGGTGATTTGGTTCTCCGGCTTGTGCAACAAAGAAAGCACAAACTTTCCCCAGTATGGGAAGGGCCCTTTTTAGTTAGTCGAGTATTGCACAATGGATCGTACTACTTAACTGACATAAGGCAAGTCAAAGAAAGACCTGCTACTAAGAAGAGAAAGAGAGCTGGAGGCAGTACAAATCCGGATGAGTTGGACAGACCGTGGAATATTGCTCAACTACGTCCCTTTTATTCTTGGTTTATCCTTCTTTGTAATCATATATATGTACATGTTCTTTGAGAAATAAAAGTTTTGGTTGCCTCTAGTTTTTCTCAGAAGTTTTTACCATCTTATTTCCAAATGATCATGTTATAGTCAAAAATCCCAGAATACTTGAAAGTACTTTATGCTCATGTTCGTTCTGGTCTAGATTTCCGATTCTAAAACTACTACCTTTGGGTATAACTCTAAAATTTCTAGTCTTTACTTTGGTTATTTGTCTGATTGTTGGATGCGGGTATTTTCCGAGTAGTGAATTGTTGGTACTGGAAGCCGGCTTTTTTTCCGAGTTTAAACTGGTTTAGCAAGTGAGCTCCGTTGCTCGACAAAGTTTCCGAGTTTAAAGGACGAAGCAGAAAGCCAGATAAACGATAAGTAGAGACAGCAAAATTCAAGTGCTTATGAAAATATTTCAGGCACAGAAAAAAAAACAAAGCCAAAAGTGTTGAATAGATCACAAGCTTAGTACTAGCAAAATCGATAGTACTTAATATTTACAAACGCATCATGTCTTTCTGGAATAATACATAATTTTCTGGTCTATGATGCAGGAGGAGATGAAGGACCTGCCGGCTCGCTGGTTACTCCGCCTTGATATCGTTCCGAGATGTTTGGATCTGAGGTGGTCCATTCATCGTCGGAAACTTCTTCAGTTTCTTCTGGAGGAGGAGGCGGAGTAGCTACACCGGTGAAGAAGGGGATCTCGTAGCTGGTCAAATCAGCCACGTGACACCCGTATCCAACGCAGGAGTGCATGATAGCTTGAAGGTCCTGCTCCTGGCCAGCTTCGTCTACTTTGCAGTACCCTCTGGTCACTTGCCATATCTCCATGTTTCCATGGTGGCTCATGACCATGGTCAGAGCGTTCTGCGCAGAAGTCCATGCGTAGGACATATTCTAGTCCCGAACAAGCTGCGGCATCTCCTTGGCCTTGTCCCGCACCTGAAAAGCCGACATGCTTGGCATGTGCGGAATCCTGAGAGACTCGCCAATGTCCTCAAGGGACTGGCAGAAGTCATGAAGAAGATCACCGACTTGGGTAAGCCGGTGGTGCGGGGCTCGGACGAGGAAGAGTCCGTCAAGTTCAGAGGACCTATACACAAAACAAGTCAAGAAAAATCCGACATTGATAAAAGTCGAAGAAAAGATAAGTCAGACAGATGGAACGTACCGAGAATGACGTCGTCGATCTTAGTCTTCTCCTCCCGGAGACTCTGGAGTTCAGCCCGGAGCACCTGGGAGATGTCCTTCTCCCTGCCAAGCTCATTCTTGAGGTCCAAGATTATTTTATCCTGAGAAGCAATCTTGCGATCACGCTCTTCGGTGGCCATGGAGGAGGATTCAAGGACTTGAGCTATGCTCCTTTCATGATCCGCCTTGAGTTTATCCAGCTCTTGGCGAAGTCCCTTGTTCTCCACCACCAGGGTCTTGAGGTTCTCGGCCACTTCAATCATAGCAATGGATTGTTTTACTAGCGCTATAAGTCAAAAAGAACAACAGTTCAGAAAAAATCGACATTGAAAAAGAAAAAGACAAGGTTTGAATCTCGGAATGTTTACTATGGCACCCCGCTAAAACCACTACTAGAAAATCGCTGTGTTTTTGTGCATTGCATCATCATGGCCGCATGCCCATGTCATCATGCCACGTTGCATTTGAGCATCGTCATGTTATCATGCATTTGTTTGTCTAAAACTATTTTCTAAAAGCTTACTTTTGTTTTCTAAATATTCCCCGTCTTAATTTCAAATCAAAACTCCGGTCTTTCCCGGGTCTTTTATTTGTCTAAAAACTATTTACAAAGTCTATTTTAAATTAAAATAAAAGTTTGCATTATTTTGGGAGGCAGCCAGCCAGGCCCTAAAGCCCGGTCGGCCCCCTCCAAACCCTAGTCTAAAATATCTGGTTATATTCCTAAATCTACCCAAACCTAATCTGCCCAACCCCCTCCACCTCACCCACCCTATTGCAGCGCGCCACATCACCCTGGCCCAATCCCCCATCCACTCACCCACTGCCACCTCACCCCAACTCCCTCCACTCCCTTCACACAGCCAACCCCACCGCCACCTACCCCACGCGGGCCCCACCTCCCGGGATGGACATACGCGCCCCAGGCCACCCACCTGCCGCTGCCTCCTTCTCCCTGCCCCTGGGCCCCACCGCCAGCTCTCTCCCCCACCACGTGGCCACCTCACCCACCTGGGCCCCACCGCCAGCTCTCTCCCCTACCGCCGGCAACCTAGCCCCGCTCCTCCCCTCACCGGCGCTGTCCTCCGCCCCGTCTCCCTCTCCACCGTGCTCCTCTTCCCCTGGCTCGACCCCGCCGCCAGGGCCGAGGCCGCCGTTGGCCGCACATCCTCTACCCCGCGCCGCTGTCCCCGCCGCCTCTCCCCGGGTCCCGCGCCGCCGGTTGTCGTTGCCCTGCCGACCCGAGCTCCACGCCGCCGCCGACCCCACCGTACACCTCCTCTTCGTCGCTGCGGCCGCCAATCCTCCGCCTCGCACCTCCTCTGTACCGTGCCATGTCGCCCGCATTCGGCCACACCGGCGACCCCGCATTCCTCCTGCGCCAGCCACCTCGTCTGTGTCGGAGCTCCAGCCACCTTGTCTATGTCGGACCGGCCACACCAGTTGATTTTGTTGCTCTGTGTGGTTTAGTGTGTCGCTTGATTTGTACCTGTTGTTGACCTTGGACCTATGGTGTTCGCTCCTCTACAAACCAGGCAACATCGACAAATGTCTCTGTAGCTAGCGGGCCAGGTATGGCGACCATGATCCGCAGACGCCCCTTTTGGGGTAGAAGGCCCCTCAAGTTCTACGCTTCCGAGATCTTCCGAAGACCGAGACCTCGAGCGCGCCTACACGGATCCGAAGTCGCCACTGGATGCCAAGTACGCCGAGAACCGCTCCCGGACCCGAAGACGTCAAGTACACCGATACGGAGTCGACAAGCTCTACATCATAAAACCCAGCCATGCGGTGCTCTGCCTCCACCTCCACGTCTTGACGCCTCCCGTCCCACGTCATCCGGGCCTCCTCATCATGCCGCGCGCACCGCCCCGAGCCACCACTGTTCCTGCACGGCCATGCCCTCCTCCAGCGACCGCCACTGTCTCACCTCGATCTTGCGCGCTTGCGCCGCGCCAGTTGATTTTGTTGCTCTGTGTGGTTTAGTGTGTGGCCTGATTTGTACCTGTTGTTGACCTTGGACCTACGGTGGTCGCTCTTCTGCGAACTAGGCAACATCGACAAATGCCTCTTTAGCTAGCGGGCTGGGTATGGCGACCATGATCCGCAGACGCCCCTTTTGGGGTAGAAGGCCCCTCAAGTTCTACGCTTCCGAGATCTTCCGAAGACCGAGATCTCGAGCGCGCCTACACGGATCCGAAGATCGCCACTGGATGCCAAGTACGCTGAGAACCGCTCCCAGAGCCGAAGACGTCAAGTACGTCGATACGGAGTCGACAAGCTCTACATCATAAAACCCAAGGAGATCGCATGTCAAGTTCTTCCCCTCGGACACCAAGACCGAGCCCTGGCGTGCCAAGATCTTCAACCCCGAGGACTGATCCATCGGATGCGACAAGACCTTCGTCACAGAATGCCAAGTCCTCCATCCCGATCTCGGCGAGACCGAACCCGAACCACATCGTACCAAGATCGCCAAACGTCAATGTGTGACCCCTATTCGAGACCCCTATTTTTATAATATCTGACATATATACTTGTTGCATATGAATTAATCATACCCGCATGCATACCTGTCTGTGGGTTGGGGGCATTAGTCGATTCACCTAACTTAAATATGGAGTCTATATGCGGGATATCTTTGTCTTATTCCGGACTCCATTTAAATTTGTGTAGCGAACCGATGCCATATTTCGCCCTGTTAATACAACATTTAATTTGCGGGGTTGTTAAATAACTTGAACCGTGTAATTAATCGTCGGGACCCCGGTTCCGCTTAATATTGCCTAATTGCACTGCATCTTGCCATGCCATGCATCATATCATAATCATGCCGGATCTTCTGTTTCTCGTATTAAATATTGCGTCCGATGTTTCTTCTAGTGTTTGCTTCTTCGCCGATTAGGCCGATGAGTGGATGCCAGTATCGACAAATACTTCGGATATGAATTTCCGGCAGTGTTTCCCAGGCGAGCATACCTTCCCCTTCTACCTATTTTGCTTTTATAGTCTTTATTTCCTCCTGTTGATCCATTGCTATCCGTGTCGCAATGCTTTAGTTTCCGTGCACCAGTTATCTCCCGTGCAGCCTCTATATTGCCATGGACACCTCCTATTACCTGTGTTTGGTAGATAACTGGCCTTGCGAGTCGTAGTTGCTTGCTCAGGTGCGATCCTGTGTTGTTGAGTACGACAGTTGCTGGAATGCTGGCAGATGGTTATTGGTGGAGATGCTTAATGGTGGAGTTGATCATGACTTTAAATACAACTATTAAAATACTAGATATAACTAATGCAGAGGCATCGGTGGGCAATAGACGTTATTTGGTTCTTCCACGCTCACTTGTGTCCCGTAGGACCCTGAGTACTTGATACCTGTTCCTTGACTTTTCGCACTATCCACATCCAGGAGGCCTTATGGACCCCCCTGAGCCAGAGCTAGATTCATTTCTATTTCTTGGGGCCAGAAAGTAGTTTGGGGCCTTATTACTATCCTGTACCTATGCCATGCGTTACTGCTTTATTTAAGATTGTGCGTGGAGCACCTGTACTGTTTAGGATTGCGGAGTGTTTTCGCGGTATCGACAAGCCCAGTCATTTACAGCCATTGGCGCAAACCTTGGGTCCGTCTCGGAGCCGGCCAACATCGTTGCGGGTAGCTTAATGGGGTGGCCCCCTGAAATATTTTATGAGTCCTGTGATTGCTTTGTCATGAAAGCCTTGTTGGGTTTTGAGTTGGTTTTTCCGAGGTTGATGGAGTGTGTGTTGCTATTTGTGCACCCTTGCAGGGTAAAACTTTCTGAAAGCCGTGTCCGCGGTTATGGACGACTTGGAGCACAGTATCTCGATCATAGACAAGCATAACTAAAGTAGTGCTATAAATTTGACTAAATATGTGACTAGTAATCAGCTCAAGTATAACGGAATGGATATTAAAAATGCCAACAACTGGTGGATCTGTGGTGATCTGTGTCATGCTACACCTGCCTAGTAAGTTTTGCAACTCAAATGGAATGTGATAAAAGTGTCAACAACTGTTGGGTTTTGGGATTCTTCAGGACAATTATATCTGACTAGTAAATGTTTACTACAACTGAATGTTAATTAACACTTCCCACTACTTATGCTATTAGGACGGCCCATGCTATCTATATCTGATTAGTAATTGCTGCAACTATAATGGAATGAGTAAAATTGCCAACTGTGTGAGTTCCTTGGTCCGACTTCCTCGTTTGGTCTCGAGGGGGAATTACCAGGATGGATTTGTTTGGTGTTAGCTTCAGGTTGGATCCGAATAGGTCTTTCTTATCCCTCTCTGATAACTGCCAGTTGTATCGAGTCTCTATAGATTGTTTCGTGCCGCTGCGCTGCCGCTTCAGCCCACCATACCTATGTAGGCGAGAGCCGCCGAATTCTAGCCTCGCCGTGTATTGGCCTCAGTACTGACGCTCGTCTTTTTCCTTTGCCCTTTGTCGGCACCCCCTTTTGTTTTAGCAGGTTCGAGATCGCCGTTGTTAGCAGGGTTACCCTTCCGGCTTGGCCTGGGCAGGGCTATGGACGCCATTGGTTATTCTTAAGGGCTCTTAGCCCCATTTGCATCTTGTCCGTACTCGGACGCTGTATCGTTTTCAAGGTGATTTGGATCTCTTTAGTGTATATTTGTATTCTTGACCCTTGGAGTCGTGCTGTATATATATATCTGTTCTGTGGGTCCCATCGAGGACTGTTGCGTAATGGTATTACTTTGTTTTCCACCCGCACGAAAGTGCCTGGTGGGCGTCCTTGAATTGTTTCTATGCGGGTTTGGCGGAAAGGGTTAAAACTTGCATAGGGCCGATTTGAGGGTGTTACATAGTGGTATCAGAGCTCAGCAGTTGCGATACCCCACAAGTCCAGCCTGTAGGATAACCTAGCTAACGGCCGAAGTACAGTGTCAAAACGATTTTAGAAAATCGGTTGGATAGATCTGATTAGGTCTGATTTTACTCCTTACCCCTCTGCTATTCTCCTCTTACCTTTGCGTGTTTTAAATCTTCTCTCTTACCTCTCTTCAAGTCCAGGATTTCTCGTGGTTAGGTTCCGTCGTACCTTCCGGGTTTCGCTTCCCCCTTTGGCAACGGTGTTTCTACCTCCGGACTTCATGCTATGTGAGTGATCCTTTATCTGTGGTACCATTCTTTGTTCCTTGTTTGTGCCTTCCGGTGTTTTCTGACGCGGCGACATCATCTATGCCAGATCCGAGGCAGAGTCTACAACCCTCCTTGTTTCCGAATCTCGTTGTCGAGATCTTCAGTCTGATCCCGGGAGTTGGTTGCATAATTCTCCGATTCGTGTGCAGAGTAATGGTTTGGGTGCGCGATGGAGTGATCACCATCCGACTACTCTTATCATTCGCTCTTGTACATTGAATCGGTGGATCCAGCAATTTTACTCCATCAACGGAAGCTAGAGGTGGCTTTATTTGTTGATACCTCTACCTTCGCCCTTTGTTCCCGGAGTGCTCTCTCGATGATCACGGACAACGACCTCTTGTTAGTGGTGTCGCGATGATCTACACGAAGCGAGAAGATTCAGATCGCCGACCTTCTTCCCGGTACCATGAGGCGGATCTCGAGGGCGAGATCCATTGTTAGTGGTGTCGAATTGTGGCACCCCTCTAAAACCACTACTATAAAATCGCTGTGTTTTTGTGCATTGCATCATCATGGCCGCATGCTCATGTCATCATGCCACATTGCATTTGAGCATCGTCATGTTATCATGCATATGTGTCTAAAACTATTTTCTAAAAGCCTAGTTTTGTTTTCTAAATATTCCCCGTCTTAATTTCAAATCAAAACTCCGGTCTTTCCCGGGTCTTTTATTTGTCTAAAAACTCTTTACAAAGTCTATTTTAAATTAAAATAAAAGTTTGCATTATTTTGGGAGGCAGCCAGCCAGGCCCGAAAGCCCGGCCGGCCACCTCCAAACCCTAGTCTAAAATATCTGCTTATATTCCTAAATCTGCCCAAACCTAATCTACCCAGCCCCCTCTACCTCACCCCACCCTATTGCAGCGCGCCACATCACCCTGGCCCAATCCCCCATCCACTCACCCACTGCCACCTCACCCCAACTCCCTCCACTCCCTTCACACAGCCAACCCCACCGCCACCTACCCAGCGCGGGCCCCACATCCCGGGATGGACAGACGCGCCCCAGGCCACCCACCTGCCGCTGCGTCCTTCTCCCTGCCCCTGGGCCCCACCGCCAGCTCTCTCCCCCACCACGTGGCCACCTCACCCACCTACCGACACCCCGATCACCACGCGCGCGCCCCTCGCGGCCCGCACGCGGACAACCATCCCGTCCCCCGCGCCTGGCCCCACCACTACGCACCCGCCTCCTCGCCTCGGTCCTATCGCCCGACGTGGTCTTCCCTGCGACCGCCTCGCCCTACCCCGCCGCCGGCGTCCCCTCCGCCACCGCCCTCCGCTCCCCGTTGGCCCCGCTCTCCAACCACAGGCCGTCGCCGCCCTGGGACGACCTCCGGCCTCCGCTCCATCTCCCTACCGCCGGTGACCTAGCCCTGCTCCTCCACTCACTGGTGTCGTCCTCCACCCTGTCTTCCTCTCCACCGCGCTCCTCTTCCCCCGGCTCGACCCCGCCGCCAGGGCCGAGGCCGCCGTCGGCCGCACATCCTCTACCCCGTGCCGCTGTCCCCGTCGCCTCTCCCCGGGTCCCGCGCCGCCGGTTGTCGCCGCCCTGTCGACCCGAGCTCCACGCCGCCGCCGACCCCGCCATACACCTCCTCTTCGTCGCCGCGGCAGCCAATCCTCCGCCTCGCACCTCCGCTGTACCATGCCACGTCGCCCGTGTTCGGCCACACAGGCGACCCCGCGTTCCTCCTGCGCCAGCCACCTCGTCTGTGTGGGAGCTCCAGCGCCTCGACCAGCCGTCGGCTCCTGCGCATCTACACCTCCCTCAGGCCGCTCGACCGCCTCCAGCCATGCGGTGCTCTGCCTCCACCTCCACGTCTTGACGCCTCCCGTCCCACGTCATCCGGGCCTCCTCATCATGCCGCGAGCACCGCCCCGAGCCACCACTGTTCCTGCACGGCCATGCCCTCCTCCAGCGACCGCCACTGTCTCACCTCGATCTTGCGCGCTTGCGCCGCGCCAGTTGATTTTGTTGCTCTGTGTGGTTTAGTGTGTGGCCTGATTTGTACCTGTTGTTGACCTTGGACCTACGGTGGTCGCTCTTCTGCGAACTAGGCAACATCGACAAATGCCTCTTTAGCTAGCGGGCTGGGTATGGCGACCATGATCCGCAGACGCCCCTTTTGGGGTAGAAGGCCCCTCAAGTTCTACGCTTCCGAGATCTTCCGAAGACCGAGATCTCGAGCGCGCCTACACGGATCCGAAGATCGCCACTGGATGCCAAGTACGCTGAGAACCGCTCCCGGAGCCGAAGACGTCAAGTACGCCGATACGGAGTCGACAAGCTCTACATCATAAAACCCAAGGAGATCGCATGTTAAGTTCTTCCCCTCGGACACCAAGACCGAGCCCTGGCGCGCCAAGATCTTCGACCCCGAGGACTGATCCATCGGATGCGACAAGACCTTCGTCACGGAACGCCAAGACCTCCATCCCGATCCCGGCGAGACCGAACCCGAGCCACATCGTACCAAGCTCGCCAAACGTCAATGTGTGACCCCTATCCGAGACCCCTATTTTTATAATATCTGACATAAATACTTGTTGCATAAGAATTAATCATACCTGCATGCATACCTGTCTGTGGGTTGGGGGCATTAGTCGATTCACCTAACTTAAATATGCAGTCTATATGCGGGATATCTTTGTCTTATTCCGGACTCCATTTAAATTTGTGTAGCGAACCGATGCCATATTTCGCCCTGTTAATACAACATTTAATTTGCGGGGTTGTTAAATAACTTGAACCGTGTAATTAATTGTCGGGACCCCGGTTCCGCTTAATATTGCCTAATTATACCGCATCTTGCCATGCCATGCATCATATCATAATCATGCCAGATCTTCTATCGTCATATTAAATATTGCATCCGGTGTTTCTTCTAGTGTTCTCTTCTTAACGGATTAGGCCGATGAGTGGATGCCAGTATCGACAAATACTTCGGATATGAATTTCCGGCAGTGTTTCCCAGGCGAGCATACCTTCCCCTTCTACCTATTTTGCTTTTATAGTCTTTATTTCCTCCTGTTGATCCATTGCTATCCGTGTCGCAATGCTTTAGTTTCCGTGCACCAGTTATCTCCCGTGCAGCCTCTATATTGCCATGGACACCTCCTATTACCTGTGTTTGGTAGATAACTGGCCTTGCGAGTCGTAGTTGCTTGCTCAGGTGCGATCCTGTGTTGTTGAGTACGACAGTTGCTGGAATGCTGGCAGATGGTTATTGGTGGAGATGCTTAATGGTGGAGTTGATCATGACTTTAAATACAACTATTAAAATACTAGATATAACTAATGCAGAGGCATCGGTGGGCAATAGACGTTATTTGGTTCTTCCACGCTCACTTGTGTCCCGTAGGACCCCGAGTACTTGATACATGTTCCTTGAATTTTTGCACTATCCACATCCGGGAGGCCTTATGGACACCCCTAAGCCAGAGCTAGATTCATTTCTATTTCTTGGGGCCACAAAGTAGTTTCGGACTTTATTACTATCCTGTACCTATGCCATGAGTTACTGCTTTATTTAAGATTGTGCGTGGAGCACCTGTACTATTTAGGATTGCGGAGTGTTTTCGCGGTATCGACAAGCCCAGTCACACTTTTGGGTTCCCAGACGTTTATAGCCATTGGCGCAAACCTTGGGTCCGTCTCGGAGCCGGCCAACTTCTTTGCGGGTAGCTTAATGGGGTGGCCCCCTGAAATATTTTATGAATCCTGTGATTGCTTTGTCGTCAAAGCCTCGTTGGGTTTTTGTTGGTTTTTCCGAGGTTGATCGAGTGTGTGTTGCTATTTGTGCACCCCTGCAGGGTAAAACTTTCTGAAAGCCGTGTCCGCGATTATGGACGACTTGGAGCATAGTATCTCGATCATAGACAAGCATAACTAAAGTAGTGCTATAAATTTGACTAAATATGTGACTAGTAATCAGCTCAAGTATAACGGAATGGATATTAAAAATTCCAACAACTGGTGGATCTGTGGTGATCTGTGTCATGCTACACCTGCCTAGTAAGTTTTGGAACTCAAATGGAATGTGATAAAAGTGTCAACAACTTCTAGGTTTTGGGATTCTTCAGGACAATTATATCTGACTAGTAAATGTTTCTACTACAACAGAATGTTAATTAAAACTGCCCACTACTTATGCTATCAGGACGGCCGATGCTATCTATATCTGATTAGTAATTGCTGCAACTATAATGGAATGAGTAAAATTGCCAACTGTGTGAGTTCTTTTGTCCGACTTCCTCGTTTGCTCTCGAGGGGGAATTACCAGGATGGATTTGTTTGGTGTTAGCTTCAGGTTTGATCCGAATAGGTCTTTCTTATCCCTCTCTGATAACCGCCAGTTGTATCGAGTCTCTATAGGTTGTTTCGTGCCGCTGCGCTGCCGCTTCAGCCCACCATACCTATGTAGGCGAGAGCCGCCAAATACTAGTCTCGCCGTGTACTCGCCTTAGTACTGACACTCCTCTTTTTCCTTTTCTCTTTGTCGGCACCCCCTTTTGTTTTAGCAGGTTCGAGATCGCCGTTGTTAGCAGGGTTACCCTTCCGGCTTGGCCTGGGCAGGGTTATGGACGCCATTGGGTATTCTTCAGGGCTCTTAGCCCCATTTGCATCTTGTCTGTACTCGGACGCTGTATCGTTTTCAAGGTGATTTGGATCTCTATAGTGTATATCTGTATTCTTGACTCTTGGAGTCATGCTGTATATATATCTGTTCTGTGGGTCCCATCGAGGACTGTTGCGTAATGGTATTACTTCGTTTTCCACTCGCACAAAAGTGCCTGGTGGGCGTCCTTGAATCGTTTCTATGCGGGTTTGGTGGAAAGGGATAAAACTTGCATAGGGCCGATTTGAGGGTGTTACATTTACCTTCGGCTTCATCCTTGGCTACTTTAAGTTCAGCATTTTTAAGCCGGAGAGCTTTGATCTCTCTCCGCTTATCGCAGACATTGGTCAGTAATTCCTGGTTATAGGAACATACTTTCTGTAAGTCAGAATAGCCAAAGTCAGAAAGCTACCTAAGACTCGGGTTAATATTTTTTGCTAAATATCAGCACGAGCCTTGGGGGCTACACTAGTTCGTTCTTTGGCATCCTAATGAAGCATAAACCCGGATTATATATCCTACTTCATGCTTGGGGGCTAGAGGATATGGTATAACATAATGGAAAAGGAAGAGTTGGAATTCTGACTTACATATTACTCGCGGGTGAGTTTATCCAAACCCGCGTTAACTTCAGCGGCCACCTTCTCGGCAAGAATAAGAGGGATCAGTGGGATAGTTGGAAGCTCGCCAATCCTAATCCTCTCGTCGCGAAGGCGGACTTGAGCGAGAAGGTCAGAGAACTTGACGTCCTCTGCTTCTTGCGCTTCTTCTTCGGGTGATAAGTGGCTTTTCTCTATGACTTGCCTGGCTAGCCACTGGATTTCCTCTGCAGATTTCCGGGACATGCCAAACTTGGAAAGTACTGGATTGCTGATGAGGTTGTCAGCGAAGACTTTAGCCGAGGGATCATTACCCATAGAGGGTTCACCCTTATCTTGATCTGACGCACCCATGGTGACGTCAGTTTGCGACCCAAGGATCACAGGCTCTGTTGGAGGAGCCGGATCTTTTGCAACCACCAGAGAAGGAATGATCGCCGGAATTGCAGAAGGTTGAGGGGTAGGAGTCGGAGGAGCCACGGCAGGCGAAGCTATGGTTAGCTTCGTCTGTCGCAGAGGCTTTGAAGGAATCCCTTTCCCCTTGCCCTTGATGAGAGGCTTTGCTCTGAGAACGTAGTAAAGTCGGAAATATTACGTCTCGGAAAGAAATTTGAGAAAGGTATAAAGGTGGAAATTGTGAATGAAAGTTGCCTCTTTGCAACAGGCACCTCCTTTGTGCCAACAGCCACTGTCGGAGTTTTGTGCTTCTTGAGCGCAAGATCCGGCAATGGGACCACTTCTGTCTCCTGAGAAAACTCAGGAGGATATCCTTCGAGCGGAGCAAGTTCCGACTCGGGGAGGTCAGCAAGCTAAAAACAAGAAAGCATATCAGTATTGCAGTATAACTTGAAGATTGAAACACATAAAAGGTATATTGATGGAAGCTTACCGGCACCACGGGGTTTTCTGCCGTATGCATATCCAGAGAAATCTCCGGAATTCTCCTCCCGATCCGCTCCTTGATCAGCCACTTGATCCGGCTGATGTAGCCTTGAGTGGTGTAGGCTTTGGGGCTGATGCGGAGGGAGTCTTTTTTGGATGACGTGATGGAGTGTATCAGTCTATCCCTGTGATACTGAAGTGGCTGGATCCAACATGAGACCCATCACTAGACCAAGTCGGATCCCTTCAGATCCTTGTGTTTGATCAAATATTCGATCCACCTCTTAGCGAGGATCAGATCATCGGTGAGAGCCGGAGAAGCCTCGTCCCAAGAAGGTTGGGCTGTGGCGGCTCTGTCGACAAAAGCTGGCAAAGCAGTAGCTTTGCCGGGAACCGGAATATCCCTATGATAGAAAAAAGTGGCTGGCCATTGTTTGACCGAGTCACTGGCTGAAATTTTGGGATATGCCCGGTCACGTCTAAGTGAAAAACTAATAGTGCAAGTGATGGAATTTCTCCGGACATGAAAGTAGTACCGGAAGATAAGCAAACTCGGCCTATTGCCGAGAAAGCCCTCACAAAGCGAAGCATAAACACTCATCTCTAAGAGAGAGTTAGGAGGAAGATTGTGGAGTTGAACTCTGTAATGATCTATCACCTCGGAGAAGAACTCCGAGGGAGGAAAAGACAAACCTCGGTCGAGATGAGTACCGAAATGGACCCGCTCGCCGTCGTGCGGGTTGGGGACGGTTTCACCGGAGCCGCTCCGCCAGTCGCCGGCGACGAGAAGCCCCTCCTTCTCCATGTTCTTGAGGCCCTCCTCGGTGAGGGCGCAGGGGATCTAGATTCCCCGGAAGCTCTCCTTCTTCGCTACAGCTTCCGCCGTCGCCGCCGCCGCTGCTGCCACCAAACCAGAGGAAGAGGATGAAGCCATTTCTCCGGTGAGAAGATGACCTGAAAGTGGCGGCGCTGGGAGTTCTGTGGGGGAAGGGCGAGAAGGCTTTGTGCGCACAGGTGGATTGGGAGGAAAGGAAACGGCAAAGGATAGGTGGAAAGGAGAAGGAGAAATCCAAACCCCTTATCCACCTAACTGCGCCAAGATTTGTGCAAATGCTATAGTGTAACCGCCACGCGTCGTGGAAAGAACTGGGAAGGACCCACGCGATGATTGCGTCTCCTCGATCTCCATGCACGCATTGAAACGGCGCCTCGGTTCTGTGAACCGTGGACCCACCAACGGTCGTGCTGATGACACGCTTGTCAGATGACGTGACTTGACCATGCTTGTGTCAGGTGGTGTTAGAGACCAAGTTCCGGCTTAGTTTGAAATCAAGCTAGAAAATCCGAGTAACCCGTTGATAGGTCCGACTTGTTTTTAAGACCCGGATCGTATATTTTGTTGTAAAGTTTCAGGAACCCTTCAAGATTCTGCAAGCCGAAGATCAAGCTAGACGATGATAAAATCCGACTTTGGATCTTGGAGGCCTCCGGGGGCTACTGTTGGGGATATACTTTCTGGGTATCCTCACAGTTCCTCACTGACCAGGGTGGCCCACTTCGGGTTAGAGCTTTGCTTCACGGGCGGCCCAGTCAGGGAGAGAAGACGGAGTCCAATCCCATTACCGGAAGGCCCACAAGACTTACCGACTTAGGCCCATAATGTTACTTGTAGTTCAAGATGTACTCTGTAACCAACTCTTAGTCGTAGCCAGATTGATCTCTCATGTAAACCCTAGGCCAGATATCTATATAAGCCGTCCTAGGGAGAGCCTTTAGGGCACTACCCAATACTTTAGACCCTCAACTCGCACAGGCGATACCCTTGTAACCCATATTCCGGCTCTGCCGTATTACTGGATTGCTAGCAGGAGTAGGATTCGTCCAAAGCTGGCGGATTCGAACCTGGGTAAACTTGTGTGTTCACCGTCCCAGAATACTGTACGTCTCACACCCCTCTCTTCCGCACGCCTCGAGGACCCCCTCATGGCATACTTGTCCTGAATCTGACGACAATAACATTGGTCGTTTGGCACGAAAGCCATGAAACCTCGAACATGATAGGTCATTTCTGAGAAGGTTTTTTCGAGACACTTGCAATATACCAAGTTTGGTATTTTTACTTGGAACTATGTCACAAAATAAGACACCACGCAAAGGATTTGCATTGATCGAACTGTTTTTTAGTTTTTTATGCCCATTTCAAACTATCGTCAAAACGGCGGGCATGAAGGTTCTTAGCTCGGGGCCGAGCCTCTCTAAAATTGCATTGGATCTCTGAAGAAAGATGATATTGTGAGTCTAAAAGTCATTTTTTAATGAAATAATGGGCATCAGATCATGTACCTGTAGTTCAAATCGGACCCACTTCCTACCAATTCAGTAGGAATTTGTCTTTTTCACCAGGGGTGGACGGAAAGGTTTGAGATACCCTGGTTAGGACATTGTCCATGAAATGTGTTCTAGTATTTTTGAAAAATGGGATGCCACCATTTTAAAAAAATTATTTGATGATTGCTTCACAAAACACCCATATTTTTGCACTCAGAAATTTGATTTTTTCGTCTATAGCCAATGAAATCACATGAATCAGCGTCCCATGGATCGGCAATCTCAGTCTGTTCTGAACCGTTAATCACCCATCGAACGCCTCCACGCTCATCGAAAGAAGCACATCCATGCCTCCACAGTCCATGCCTCCACGCTAACTTCCCTCGTACCGCCGCAACCCACCCCCCTCATCCAAAAAACCCTAGATCGACACCAGACGCGTCGCCGCCACCACCTTCCCTCGCGCTGTCCCAGCAGCCTCCTTCCCCAACCGAAGCCGACACTGCTCCACCACCTCCGCATAAGCTAAATCTCTAACCGTTCATCCAACATCGGCCGAACCTGAGATGCGTGCGGTGCTCGCAATCTCAGACGAACTGAAGATCGCGTTCGGGATCTTGGACAAGCAACTAGTGGCGGCGCTTTCTAGTCCAACCATGGTGAGATTACCCTCCCCTCATGCCCCATCTCCATCCGCTCCGCCTCTCCACGTGGCCCCTTCTGATCCCAAGGTTTCAATCGTAGATCTGATCTATTGTTGCCATGTGGATGATGCAGGAAGGCAACCATTGACGCCGCGATTGAGTTGCTCCTAAACATGGAGAAGAAGTGTTGGCTCGCTCCTGAACATCGACGCTGCATCACGCCATCTGCTGCTCGTCAGCGACGAAGACCACGACGACCGGAAGCTCTTCTTCTCCAACCCCATCTGCTACTTCTCTTTCCTAAGAACCTGAATATTGTTATGTCCTCTATCACACATGCCGCTTCTCTTCACCAACTCCAGAACCAACATCCTCCTCCTCAACACACTCAAACCTCTCTTTGGTGTGCTACCGTCTCATTACTACAGAACCGCATCCACGTCGTCTTCGACCTCGTGCTCGCCAAGGTTTGGTCCTATGATCCCTAGCTCCTATCATGATTTCTTGATTTAGTGCTTTGTACTCGTCCATGTTCTCGATTTGGCACTAATTCGAGTAGTCTGGCACCTATACTTATCATATGGTGATATGTGTAATTTGACCTGGCACCTGTAGCTATCAGTACAATAGTAATCCTAGAATGAAGTAATCCTAAAACACCTGGGTAGGAGTAGTACTAGATTAGTTACATGGATTAGTTCTTCTGTGCAATCAAATGATATGAGAAAATGAATATTACTGTTGAAAAATGAACTTCCTCAATGCTTTCGAGGCGTAATCTGTCTACTCGCACTACTCTCTGAAACTTGTCTACTACACTGAGGACTTGACTTGTATGTGTCTTGTCATCTCCTGTGTCTTGGGGAGAAGTAGAAACAAATGATAGTAGTATCTTGGGGACAAGTAAATGTCTTGTTCAGATTACAATTGGCTTACTGAGTAAATGTTGCTAACCTCTTGCTTCTATTGGCGGTGAAAACTGCAGTTAGCTATGCTGTAGCACTGCTTATTTGGAGTACTTGTAGACGAAATTCATCTGTGGGTTCAGTTAGGCCATTTCGTTGTTTTCAGAATTCATTCTAGTGATTTCTTTGTTCATGTGTGTGTGGCAGGTTACCCAACGATAGTGCGGAGCAAGGTGGCGTGATTGTGAAGAAGGCGCGATGAGGGCAACACCACGTCTAGGGCTAAGAAGGGCTTCATCAAAGGATGGTATGCTGCTTTAACATTTTATGAATTACACTTAGACAAATCCATTGTACTCGTGATACATGTGACTATTGAAGTGTCAGGCTACTATCATCTCAAAATTTTCAACTGCAATAGCTGCCAGATATGACACACAAGGGTACAACCCACCTAGTTCGATGATTATCACTCCTTGTGCTGCTACTAATGCTACCCGGTGTTTGAGTAGCATGTGTTAAAACTAGACTGAACTGTCAATATTTAGTGTTGGAGTATTTTTATATTATAATTATTTAGTTCTTCCATTCCTGCTCAATACAGATAAATAAACAATAGAAGCAATGTTGGTTGCTGATTGTCTTTTCATCTAGTAATCTGGAGCAACAAGTACACCACAACAAACATAGTGATCTGTAGAAACTAATACACACAACATTCATCGACACCTAGTCCCAACATCTCTAAGGAAGGAATAATTTAACTTTCACTGTTAAATTTAGTTTCTGCAATTTCTTGCTGGAAATATACTGAATACCTACATTTTGACCTCCTGGTATATTTCCTTCTTCTTCTTCTTCAGGTGGATAACAGTTGAGGTCTGGCAAGCGACACAGGGAATAAGGGTGTGATCTCGATTTAGTTTTGTACTTTGCTGTGTTTTGATCGTTGTCAGAATTTTGTTTAATGTATTATATCAGTCAAACTATCTGGTTGTTGGGAATGAAGCATGTAACGACTGTTTAATAGACTAATATACTATTCTTGGCTATTATTTGAGATTTTTCATGTATTTTATGTTTCAGTTAAATAAATGTTATGTTTGTATTGTAGAAATATAACAAGTGGAATCATCTTATAAAATTATTGCCTATAATTTTCGGGATAGAAGAAATATGGAAAAAGGACTGAAATTTGTACTGGACCAAATATTATTTGGGCTCTAAAGAGGCCACGGTCTGAATTATATTGATAGAAATGTTTCGGAAAAATTAAAAAGGCTAAGAAATAATTGGATAGTAAGAAGGCCGAGGCCCAAAAATGAAATGCGAAACAAAATGGCCAAAGCCTATAACAATAACTACCCATGGCAGATGAAGTAAAAGGCCACAATTATTGGGCTTAGCCCATATAAACAATCGAAATGGACCGGGCTGAATTCACATTACGACGATCTCGTTTCGTCACAATTTTGCCACGTCAGATCAGCCATGTAGGATCTGACTTGGCTTGGCTAGATGGTCCGGTGATGATATTGGATCGTCATAATGGTTATGACGATCCAATATCGTCATAGATGGTTAGGACGATTTCACAAAAAACATCGTTATAGTTTATTTGCGACGCTCAGCTTTTGACGATCTCAAAATCATCATAGAATCGTCACAGACACACTATTATGACGATTCTATGATGAAAATAGAGGGTCATATATAGCCAGATTCCTTGTAGTGTGATGTAGAGGCTAACATTTTTTTCAGCTGATGAAACGCGCTATCAGCTTGTAGTGTCCATTTGAATTTATCTGATTTCTTCATTAGCTGATAGAGAGGCAATGCATTTTATCCCAGCCGACATACAAACCGACTTAATGATGCCAAGCAACCAGTGAACTTCTAAATACCATTAAGACAGTTATGCAGCTCCATTCGTTCTGTAGCTCAGATTTTAGTAGGGTTAGCCTCAATACCTCGGCTGGATATGAGAAAACCGAGTAGCTTTCTAGCCGGCACACCAAAGGTACATTTCTCTAGGTTAAGCTTCGTTCAAAACTCCTTAGGTTCGCAAATGTTTGCCAGATATCATCTAGGAGCGTTTTGATTTCCTTTCTTTTTATCAAAACATCATTGACATATACTTGGACATTTTTTTCCAATTTGATAATGTAAACACTTTTGCATGCACCTCTGATCCTGTGTGACCAAGCAAAGACATCCTGATTCTCACGGAGAAACTTGATGAGCTTGCTTTCCTATTTGTCGCTTAGCCCGGCACCAATAGTTACGGAGCACTCTGGGAACTGATCATTGATGGGCACCTTCTTGGTATCTCTTGTCAGTTGAATGAAACACTTTCACGCGGGCTACTCAGGGCCGACATATTCAGCTGCACGGACTGAGATAGTGTTGCAACCTTCTGGATCCTCCTCTTCTCTTGTGCTATCACGATTGAATCGGCCAAGTTTGACCCGGCTGAGGCACATTCCATTGAGTGCCTGAAGTCCCCTATTATGGTCATCACTCCATTAGGTCCTGGCATCTTCATTTTCAGGTAACTGATGTGGTCACTTGCCATGAACTTTGCCAGAGTAGGCCTACCAAGTAACACATGGTAAGCGTTGTCCAAATCCACAACCTCAAATTCTAAGTTCTCAGTTTGGCAGTTGTCCCTCGTGCCGAATAACACGTCAATTCGGACCTTTCCAATGGGCTCACAATACAAACCCAGAACGATGATGTCAAATGTGGTCTTGGTTGCCTGAAGCATGTTCTCTGAAACTCCTAGCTTATGCATTGTGTCCTTGTACAAGATATTGATGATGCTGTCATTGTCAATAAACACTTTGGAGAACTTCACTTTGATGTTTGGCCCGATGAAGGTTGGGTCAAGCACTAAGGCATATGATCCAGGACTCAGCATGAGCCTGGGGTGATCCTTTATACTCCATGTGATTTCCTGATCAGACCAAGCCATGTACCTCGACACAGCCGGCATAACTGCATTGAGTTTCATATGTCGGTGTCTCACGCTCTGCCTATCAGTTTCTTACGTGGTAAACACACAGTAAGCTTGATGATGTTCTCTGTACTCGTTTCTTCTGTCATTGCTGGGGTATCTTTGGTTCTGCTGGTTCTGGTTCTCCACCTGATGCACTACATCCCTTCTCTCATGGTTCTCATACCTCCACAAGGGTGGTGGTATCATCAATTGCTGCCCATTTTCCCAGTGAGCTATTGCTGCCGAGGTGCATCGTTCTGAGGTGCATCATGCGAGGTGCTTGCGCATTCCCTGAGTTACTCTGCTCTATTTTCCTCATCCACTCACACTGCTGAGTCGTGTGATTTGCCAAGTTACTTGGGTTAGGTGTGTGAAACTTGCATGGTTGATCCAGCATATCCTCATACGTATACCTCGGCATGTCCTTCTTCTCTTTCTTGAGGTCCACTATTGCCCTCCACTCTTTTGACGCTAGCTATTTCCAGCTACTTGTTGATATGGCTCCATTGCTACAACTTGTTGCGAGCCGTATCTGTGATCTGACCTTTCATCTCTCCTCTTACCCTGGAAATCATTTCGCCGGGATGACCCAGCTCCATCTCGGTGATAGTACTGTTCATTTGACTTGTTTGACACCAGCCGAGGTTGAATTGGATCACCCAACGCATACGAGTTAACAGTTCTGATTGTTTCAGCTAATGTAGTTGGCATATATCTTTGCAGCCTTTGCCACAACATACTTGCATACATGCATCCTTATGCAAACCAAGCAATAGCTTGTAACTCAATTACCCCTTTGCAGGAATTGCGCAAGTTGCACTAGCGAATTAAGAACGCCCGGTCTGTCTCATTTGGCCTTTGCTTACACATTGCCAGAGTATGTGGCCTATTCGGCATTTGATACGTGCTTATGAAGTTAATGATAAACATATCCTCGAAATCTATCCAGTAGTTGATACTTCCCGATGTCAAATTATTCAGATAAACCCTTGTTGGTCCTTCCAGCATCTGAGGTACATATCTCACAGCCCATCTTAAGTTGCAAGTGGCAATGTTCACAACTATTGCATAGTCAATAAACCAATCTTCCAACTTGGTGTCGTCATTGTACGTTTTTGTTCCTCTGTCCAACGGAAAGTTCGGCACAAGAGGTTCAAAGCATGCTGGACCTAGAGGACCTTGTCCCTTTATCATCTCTGTCCTATAGATTTGGTCCAGCTTTGACCTTGCATCATCTAGCTGCAAGTTCCTGTTTCCTAGCCTTCACCCTATCACATGGTGATCCGGCCTAGGGAACCCGGCATCGGCCATTGCCGAATAACTATTGTTGTACCTATGTTGACTCGGATGAGCATATTACTGTTGCATAGATGGGCCATCACTTTTCTCTTGCCGAGGTATGTACTGTTATTGTTGCTGCCCGGGTGGGTTTTGTCCACTCCCTGCCGAGTTATGCTATCTGGCATTGTCGTGCCTAGCGTTTCCCTGTCCTACCTAGCCTTGGCCGGTGTTACCTTATCTAGCTTCACCTCGGTTAGAACTATGACGATCCTCATCACCTTATACTGCTTTTCCTTTCCCTGCCCTTGCTAGGTCATATGGGACTATATGTTTATTATTTCTTGCCAAGGTCACTACCTCTTCCCTTCTTGGGCCTGTGTGAGGGGATGATGCCGCCCTAGAAGATTTTGCCAAAGCGCCCCCTGCCGAATGAACGACACAGGAACCTCTTGCTCCCCCCGGGTTTGCCTCGAGTAACTCCTCATTTTGCTTGTTTGCAACCCTTACCGGGTGGTTAAATCTTTCCTGCTGCCTCTCCCGAGCTTCGCTGGTCAGGCCCTCTAATTCGGATGCTGCTGCATCTGCAGCTCTGAGATTTTTTGTCGGGGTGCTATACCTTTCCAGCCCTGCTGTCACTAGGGTAGCCGAATAACCCGGCTTAGGTACATATTCTTTGTCTATCTCAGTGATGAGGTTTCTACACCTAATCTTCACCCCGTCCATACGGGTGGAACTAATCTGGGTTGCCTTTGCATACTCATGCAATGTGATGTTTAATGATTGCTACAATTCTCCTACCCTTTTTGCCCTTGCTAAAATTTTCACCCGGGTCTCCTCTAGCTCGGCATGTGCCTAAGTAGGATCTATGATAGGTGCTATGGGAGGAGCTAAGCTATCTATCGCCTGCTGCAACATGTTCTCTGGCCTCTCTAGTGTGGGACCTCTTTTCCTAGGTACCTTCGGTGTTGTCTCCAGGGTCTCCACTAGGTCCTTGCTTGCTCCTGCATCCGGTGCGGTCATCATGACCTCAATGCAGCTAGCAGGGCGAGTGATACACGGGCCGCGAGTCGTGTTAAGAGTTGGTTCCCTCCCACGACAATGTGCAACGGGTGAACGCAAGAATCATCCATGCCGACATAGATCTTGTGGGTGTCGAGGCTAATGAAGAGCCAGTTGCATGGAGGAGGGCGGTTGCCGAAGCTGCGGGCGTTGTTGCTGAAGTAGTCCAGCACTCCAAAGCACTGAACAAGCCCGGAGATGATGCACTCCCCAGTGGCGATGATGCTTCCCATCCAGATCTTCACTCCAGCTAGCGCCATTGCTAGCCCCATGGTGGACGCCAACTATCTTGGTGGTGGCACGACAGATGCCATGAGTAGGCTAAAGATTTCCCCAAAGTGCGCTAGAAGTATCCAGGGAGGGATAGTGTGGTGATTCCACACATAGATGTTTGTATTCTCAAGATCTATGGTGTTTACAGATGCTCCTTGAGCTATTCGTGGGGAGGAGGAAGATGAACTTCTCAACTACCCACACCTCTCTCTAGGATTTCTTCCCTTAGACAAATGATAAATCCCCTTCATAGGAGGTCCTGGCGCTCCTTATAAAGGGGAGGCCAGGTTATAGTTAGGGCATACGTGGAGGGCATATTCCCCGAATATTCTTCTCCCAAAATAGCAAAGCAGTGCGCCCCCTTTTCCCTTCATAAGCCGCCCAAGACCCATGGCGTATGCCTCCCTGAGCCCCTGGCGTAAGCCTCTACGGTGCCGTGTCACCCGACCAGCTCGACGTCACCTTTGTCGGCATGTACTCGCTGGTACTCCCCTCTATCCTCTGTGCTCACGCTACAGAGGAGAGAGAAAATCACTAACCATGGAAGATGCCTTCCTTCTCTTGTAAGCCAAGTTGTAACCCCGCTATTGCCTAGTTAACTCGGCCCCGTTGGTGAAGGGTTCGTAGAATGGAAAACAAAAAATTTCTACCGCAAGAACGAACAAAACCCACATCTAATCTAGATAAAAGCCAAGATCTAATCTATTAGACATGTGCAACGAGATAGATCTGTACTAACCCTTGTAGATCCGAAAGCCTTGTGCAAGATTGGATCTCGTGGCTGATGTAGATGATCACTTGCCGATCTCAAGATCGAGTAGACGATCCTTCCGGCACCGCGTTCCGGCAACGCTTCCGTAGTCGGTCACACGTGCGGAGTCGATGCAGACCTTCCTCTCCTCGTTTCAGCGAGCAGCGGACGTAGTAGATCTCTCCATGGAATCCCAGCAGCACAACGGCGTGGTGGTGGTGGTGGAGTAGAGAATTCTGCAGGGCTTCGCCTAAGCCTGAGCAGAAGGAAGGACGAGGAGAGAGGCGGCTAGGGCAAGAGTGGAGGGGCAAGGGGGGTGGCACCTCCACCCCTCTATATATAGAGGAAGGGGTGCGGCCTAGGGTTCCCACCCCTAGGCACACCTCCTAGGGCCGGCGCACAAGGGGGCTTGGGGGGAGTTTCTTTCCCCCCCAAGTTTCCCCTTTTTCTTTCTTGGTTTTCAAGTAAACTCCATTTAAATTTCTAGAACCTTTATAAACACTCCGGGACATTTCCGAACCTAGAAAATGATCTCCATTATATGTATCTTATTCTCCGGACAATTCCAGATCTCCTCGTGATGTCTCAGATCCAATCCGAGACTCCGAACAACATTCGATCTCCAATGCATATTGCATATCTACTTAAACAGCATCGAACCTTAAGTGTGTCACCCTACGGTTCGTGAATAAGCAGACATGATGGAGACACCTCTCCGATCAATAACCATCAGCAAGATCTGGAGATCCATAACGGCTCCCACATACTCAACGATGACTTCGTGATCGATAGAACCATTAACATACGAAACCAATTCCCTTTGTCACGCGATACTCTACTTATCCGAGGTTTGATCGTCGGTATCTCCATACCTAGTTCTACCTCGTTACTGACAAGTACTCTTTACTCGTTCCATGATATGTCATCCCTTGTGACCTAGTCACATGCTTGCAAGCTAACTAGATGACATTCCACCGAGAGGGCCTAGAGCATATCTATCCGTGATATGGATGGACAAATCCCAATCTTGGTTCATGCGCTTCAACACATACTTTCAGAATACCCAATGACACCTTTATGACCACCCAGTTACGAAGCGGTGTTTGATGTCATCAAAGTACCCATCCGGTGATGGTGATTAACATAACCTCATGGTCAAAGGATTAGGTTACTATGCTTTTGAAAGCTTGTAGCAATACGAACTTCATGAATTGATATTATGCTATACTTACTACAGGTGTGTGTCCATCACATCATTCTCCTAATGATATAACCTTGTTATTAACGACATCCAATGTCCATGATCAGGAAACCATGATCATCTTTAATCAACAAGCTAGTTCAACAAGAGGCTTACTAGGGAATCTTTTATGTTTACAAAACACACATGTATTAGTGTTTCCTTATAATACAATTATAGCATGGGATGTAAACATTCATCATAAACACAAAGATATAATAATAACCACTTTTATTATTGCCTCCTGGGCATATCTCCAACAGTGTCCCACTTGCACTAGAGTCAATAATCTAGATTACATGGTAATATACCTAACACCCATGGCGTTCTGGTGTTGGTCATGCTTTGCCCTAGGGAGAGGTTTAGTCAACGGATCTGCCACATTCAGATCAGTGTGTACTTTGCAAATCTTTATGTCACCATCTTGGACATACTCGCGAATAGCATGGAAACGTAGCTTGATGTGCTTCAGCTTGCTATGTGACCTTGGCTCTTGTGCATTAGCTATGGCACCTGTGTTGTCAGAGTAGATGGCCATCGGGTCCAACGCACTAGGAACCACGCCAAGTTCAGTAATGAAATCCTTCATCCATATGGCTTCTTGTGCAGCCTCCAAAGCAGCTATGTACTGCGATTCAGTTGAAGATTTCGCCACAACGCTTTGCTTGGCACTCCTCCAGCTCACTGCAGCACCATTCAAAATAAATACGTATCCAGACTATGACTTCGAGTCATCTGGATCGGTGTTCCAACTAGCATCAGTGTAACTGTTTACAACAAGCTGTTCATCACCTCCATAAGAAAGAACCATATCCTTAGTCCTATTTAGGTACTTTAGGATATTCTTGACCGCTGTCCAGTGCTCGATTCCAGGATCACTTTGATATCTGCTAGTCAGACTAACAGCATGTGCTATATCCGGTCTTGTACATAGCATGGCATACATGATAGAACCTATGGCCGAGGCATAGGGACTATTATTCATCTTCTCTCTATCTTCTGCCATAGCTAGACTTTGAGTCTTACTCAAGGTCTTACCTGACAACATGGGCACGAACCCTTTCTTGCTCTCTTCCATTCTAAACTTCTTTAGAACTTTGTCTAAGAATGTACTTTTTGAAAGCGCTATTAGGCGTCTTGATCTATCTCTATAAATCTTGATGCCTAGAATATATGCCGCTTCGCCAAGATCCTTCATTGAAAAACTATTATTCAAATAGGCTTTGACACTATTAAGAAGTTATATATCATTCCCAATCAACAATATGTCATCTACATATAGTACTAGGAATGCTACAGAGCTCCCACTGACTTTCTTGTAAATACAAGCTTCTCCATAAGTTGTATAAATCCAAAGTTTTTGATTACTTTATCAAAACGTTGATTCCAACTCCGGGATGCTTGCTTCAGTCCATAAATGGAGCGTTGAAGTTTGCATACCTTGTCAACATCTTTAGGATCGACAAAACCCTTGGGTTGTACCATATACAACTCTTCTTCAATGTCACCACTAAGGAACGCTGTCTTGACATCCATCCGCCAAATCTCATAATCGAAATATGCAGCAATTGCTAACAAAATCCTCACAGACTTTAGCTTCGCTACTGGTGAGAATGTCTCATCGTAGTCAACTCCTTGAATTTGTCAGAACCCTTTCGCGACAAGTCGAGCTTTATAGACGGTAACATTACCATCAGCATCTGTTTTTCTCTTGAAAATCCATTTGTTCTTGACAGCCTTATGGCCATCCGGTAAGTCCACCAAAGTCCACACTTGGTTTTCGTACATGGATCCCATTTCGGATTTCATGGCTTCTAGCCATTTGTCGGAATCTGGGCTCACCATAGCTTCTTCATACGTCGCAGGGTCATCAGCGTTGTCCACCAACATGACGTTCAAGGCAGCGTCATACCAATCAGGAGTGGTACGAACCCTCGTTGACCTGCGACGTTCAGCAGCAACTTCGTTCGAAGTTTCATGATCACCATCATTAGCTTCCTCTCCAATTGGTGCAGGCAGCACAAAAACATCTTCTGGTCCTGCGCTGCTCACAAATCCGAGAGAAGGTTCAATAACCTCATCGAGTTATACTTTCCTTCCAGTCACTTCCTTCGAGAGAAACTCCTTCTCAAGAAAGGATCCATTCTTGGCAACGAAAACTTTGCCTTCGGATCTATGCTAGAAGGTATACCCAATTGTTTCTTTAGGGTATCCTATGAAGACGCATTTCTCCGCTTTGGGTTCAAGCTTATCAGGTTGTAACTTCTTTACATATGCTTCGCAACCCCAAACTTTAAGGAACAACAACTTAGGTTTCTTACCAAATCATAATTCGTACGGTGTCGTTTCAACGGATTTAGATGGTGCCCTATTTAAAGTGAATGCGGCTGTCTCTAATGCATAGCCCCAAAATGATAGCGGTAAATCTGTAAGAGACATCACAGACCAAACCATATCTAAGAGAGTTCGATTACGACGTTCGGACACACCATTACGCTGTGGTGTTCCCGACGGTGTCAACTGCGAAAGTATTCAACATTTCTTTAAATGCATGCCAAACTCATAACTTAGATATTCACCTCCGTGGTCAGAACGCAGAAACTTAATCTTCTTGTTACGATGATTTTCCACTTCACTTTGAAATTCCTTAAACTTCTCGAAAGTTTCGGACTTATGTTTCATAAAGTAGACATACCCATATCTACTTAAGTCATCCGTGAATGTGAGAACATAACGATATCCACCACGCGATGCTACACTCATTGGACTGCACACATCGGTATGTATTATTTCCAATAAGTCTATAGCTCGCTCCATTATTCTAGAGAATGGAGTCTTAGTCATTTTTCCCATTAGACATGCTTCGCATCTTTCAAGTGATTCAAGAAGTCCATCAGAATGGAGTTTCTTCATACGCTTTACTCCAATGTGACCAAGACGACAGTGCCACATGTATGTAGAATTATCATTCAATTTTGTTCGTTTTGCATCTATGTTGTGAACATGTGTAACACTACTATCGAGATTCAGTAAGAATAAACCATTCATCTCAGGTGCATTACCATAAAAGATATTACTCATAAAAATCGAACAACCTTTATTCTCTGACTTAAAAGAGTAACCGTCTCGCAATAAACAAGATCCAGATATAATGTTCATGCTTAACGCAGGCACCAAATAACAATTATTCAAATTTAAAACTAATCCCAAAGGTAGATGTAGAGGGAGCATGCCGACGGCGATCACATCAACCTTGGAGCCATTTCCAACGCGCATCATCACCTCGTCTCTCGCCAATCTTCGCTTATTCTGTAGCCCCTGTTTTGAGTTACAAATATGAGCAACCGAACCAGTATCAAATACCCAGGCACTACTACGATTACTAGTAAGATACACATCAATAACATGTATATCGAATATACCTTTCTTCTTGATGTTGTCGTTCTTAAGATCCGCCAGGTACTTGGGGCAGTTACACTTCCAGTGACCAGCACCCTTGCAGTAGAAGCATTCAGTTTCAGGCTTAGGACTAGCCTTGGGCTTCTTAGCAGGTGCGGCAGCTTTCTTGCCGTCCTTCTTGAAGTTACCCTTGTTCTTAGGCTTGCCCTGTTTCTTGAAATTGGTGGTCTTATTGACCATCAACACTTAGTGCTCCTTCTTGATCTCCACTTCAGCAGTTTTCAGCATGGACGATAGTTCAGGCAACGTCTTGTTCATGCAGTGCATATTGTAGTTCATCACAAAGTTCTTATAACTCGGTGGCACTGATTGGAGGACACGGTGAATCCCTAACTCATTACGAATCGTTATCCCCAACTTTTGGAGCTTGTTTGCGTGCCCAGACATGGTGAGCACGTGCTCGCTAACGGAGCTACCCTCTTCCATCTTACAGTTAAAGAACTTTTCGGAGGCCTCATAGATCTCCACGGCCGCGTGAGTCTCAAAAATCAGCCTGAGCTCCTTAATGATCTCGAACGGGCCGTGGTGCTCAAAGCGCTTCTGAAGCTCCGCTTCTAAACCGTACAGGATGGCACACTGAACTGTGGAGTAGTGATTTTTCCGAGTGGCGTAAACATTCTTTACGTCATCGGTGGCATCTTATGCAGGTGGGTCACCCAGCGGTGCTTCGAGCACATAGGTCAACTGACCAGCCCTGAGGACGATCTTCAGTCCACGGAACTAGTCCGTGAAGTTGCTTCCATTTTTCTTAAGCATTTCTTTCTCTAGGAACGCATTGAAATTGATGGAGAGGTTCGCCATAATCTACAACAAATTTGCAAGTAGTTTAGACTAAGTTTATGATCAATCGAGTAAAATCTAAATTCTTTAAATTAACTAGGTGAACTCCCACTCAAAACAACACCCCTCATGTTGTCTTAGTGATTACATGAACCAAGTCCACTACACCAAGTCCGATCTTCACGAGAGAAGATGTAGTTTCATCGGCGAACAATCTTCATGTTCATCATATCTTTATATGACTCATGCTCTACCTTTCGGTATTCCGTGTTCCGAGACCATGTCTGTACATGCTAGGCTCGTCAAGTTAACCTTAGTTTCAGCATGTGCAAATCTGGCTTGCACCCGTTGTATGCACACATAGAATCTATCACATCCGATCATCACGAGATGCTTCGAAACGACGAGTCTTAGCAACGGTGCCAACTAAGGGTGAACACTTTATTACTTGATATTTAGTGAGAGGGATCATCTTATAATGCTACCATCGCGATCTAAGCAATACAAGATGCATAAAGGATTAACATCACAGGCAATTCATAATTAGTGTGATATGATATGGCCCTTTCTTCTTATGCCTTTGATCTCCATCTCCAAAGCACGGACATGATCTCCATCATCACCAGCATTGCATCAAGGTCAGTGGTGCCACTTCATGGTTGTCCATCATCACTAGCAACTATTACAACTTCTTGGAAAAAAGCCATTACAAGATGAATAGACACGCAGGTCTTAACAGAAATAAAGACAACCATTAGGCTCCTTCCGGTTGCCATATTACAACAAGGATCATTGCATACATCAAATATAATCACAATCACATGATGGCCATATCACATCACAAAACCCCTGCAAAAACAAGTTAGACGCCTCTAATTTTCTTTGCATGTTTTATGTGGTTTGGGGCTTTCGAATAAGAACGGATCTTACCTACGAAACTGAAACACAACGTTGATACAAGTGCTATCAAGTGCAAAGTGTAAATTGGATCGATACTATGGTGAGAGAGACAGACACCCACAAAGCCACTTGTGCAAAGCAAGTTACACGTCAAGCGTGGAGCAAGTCCCATGTGCGATGACATGTAAGGTTAGCCCGAGCCGCTTCATCCCACCATACCGCTAGATGCAAAGTACACAAAGCAAAAGACGGCACGAGCACCAACGCCCACAAAACCATTGTGTTCTACTCGTGCAACAGATCTATGCATAGACACGGCTCTGATACCACTGAAGGGTTCATAGCATGGAAAACAAAAAATTCTACCGCAAGAACGAACAAAGCCCAGATCTAATCTAGATAAAAGCCAAGATCTAATCTATTAGACATGTGCAACGAGATAGATCTGTACTAACCCTTGTAGATCCGAAAGCCTTGTGCGAGATCGGATCTCGTGGTTGATGTAGACGATCACTTGCCGATCTCAAGATTGAGTAGACGATCCTTCCGGCGCCGTGTTCCGGCAGCGCTTCCGCAGTCGGTCAGACGTGCGGAGTCGATGCAGACCTTCCTCTCCTCGTTCCAGCGAGCAGCGGAGGTAGTAGATCTCTCCATGGAATCCCAGCAGCACGACGGCGTGGTGGTGGTGGTGGAGTAGAGAATTCTGCAGGGCTTCGCCTAAGCCTGAGCAGAAGGAAGGAGGAGGAGAGAGGCGGCTAGGGCAAGAGTGGAGGAGCAAGGGGGTGGCGCCTCCACCCCTCAATATATAGAGGGAGGGGTACGGCCTAGGGTTCCCACCCCTAGGCCCACCTCCTAGGGACGGCGCACAAGGGGGGCTTTGGGGGAGTTTCCTTCCCCCCCAAGTTTCCCCTTTTTCTTTCTTGGTTTTCAAGTGAACTCCATAGAAATTTGTAGAACCTTCATATAAACACTCTGGGACATTTCCAAACCTAGAAAATGATCTCCATTAGATGTATCTTATTCTCCGGACAATTCTGGATCTCCTCGTGATGTCTCAGATCCAATCTGAGACTCCGAACAACATTCGGTCTCCAACGCATATTGCATATCTACTTAAACAGCATCGAACCTTAAGTGTGTCACCCTACGGTTCGTGAAATGCAGACATGATGGAGACACCTCTCCGATCAATAACCATCAGCGAGATTTGGAGATCCATAACGGCTCCCACATACTCAACGATGACTTCGTGATTGATAGAACCATTAACATACGAAAACAATTCCCTTTGTCACGCGATACTCTACTTATCCGAGGTTTGATCGTCCGTATCTCCATACCTAGTTCTACCTCGTTACTGACCAGTACTCTTTACTCGTTCCATGATATGTCATCCCTTGTAACCTAGACACATGCTTGCAAGCTAACTAGATGACATTCCACCGAGAGGGCCCAGAGCATATATATTTGTCATATGGATGGACAAATCCCAATCTTGGTTCATGCGTTTCAACACATACTTTCAGAATACCCAATGACACCTTTATGACCACCCAGTTACGAAGCGGTGTTTGATGTCATCACAGTACCCATCCGGTGATGGTGATTAACATAACCTCATGGTCGAAGGATTAGGTTACTATGCTTTTGAAAGCTTGTAGCAGTACGAACTTAATGACTTGATCTTATGCTATACTTACTACGGGTGTGTGTCCATCACATCATTCTCCTAATGATATAACCTTGTTATTAATGACATCCAATGTCCATGATCAGGAAACCATGATCATTTTTTAATCAACAAGCTAGTTCAACAAGAGGCTTACTAGGGACTCTTTTACGTTTACAAAACACACATGTATTAGTGTTTCCTTATAATACAATTATAGCATGGGATGTAAACATTCATCATAAACACAAAGATATAATAATAACCACTTTTATTATTGCCTCTTGGGCATATCTCCAATAGTTGGTACCTGCAAACAAGTCACATTTTGGTAGTGCCGACATACACTTTATGTTGGCTGAGGTAATGTTGGGTGAACATCATCTAGGCTGGGTCGACCGTAACTCAGCTGGCCTTTAGGTGACTCGGCTAGCGCCCGCTTTGACCTTGTCATACCTTGGCTAACATTGCCCTTATACCCCAGCTTGACCCTACCCAGGGTTATCCCCAACAGATCTAGAACTTGTTTCTGTCATTTACAATGAATCCTCAGATCTCACTTGATTACTCAAGGTCCATGTAGCCTTTTCATATTAAGCATATCTGGGCCAAGAAAGAGTACGTCGCTGAAGGACGAGCCAAGAAGGAGGGATCCAAAGGAGATACTTCATCCTCCTCCAACCGCGAGTCCGCATGTGTTGGGGGAATGACCCCTAGTAGGCCAAGCCAGGCTAAACTAGCCGGCTCCAGGGAGGCCTGGCCGGTTGGCCGCAAGACAAAGAACCACAACCGGGTGGACCGCTTCAGCCGGTCAGCCCTCAAGATTCCCCGGCTGGCCCGTCTAGCTGGGTGGCCAGAAGAGCAGGCTGGGTGGAGAATATCATTTTGCGGCCTGAAAGTTGGGGTGGCCAGGCAACGCGGTACCCAAGTTGATTTTTATCACCTCGATTTGAAAAGTTGGGGCGCCAATTGATGAGAGGGGTCTTTCGAGTGAATGATGGCCAAACCCAATATTTTCAAGTCGCGCCCGTTAAGTCAGGATATTCCATTACACTAGTTCCTAGTGTGCCCCTCCTTCGCCGGTCACTCTTCTTAGCCACCCTACATGTGTCGTAGGGCAAATCCATTACTGTACTTTCCTGACTCTCGACACTGAATCTTGCTGCTGCGGCGGCGGCGCTCTCTTTTCTTCCCTTCCCCGGCCCTAAATCTGCCGGCGGCGGAGGACCTTTTTTCTCCCTCCCCTGACACTGAATCCGGCGGCGGCGGCCCATCATGTCTTGCAAGGTGAAGGTTGTAGCTACGTCGCCGACTGAAAAGGGTCCATCGGGGCCCAAGTCTGGGGCTCAACACGTAGCTGCGGCGAGGTCTTCAGCCCCGGTTAGCGAGGAGGCCAGCAAGGATTCTGCTTCCAAGGTACCTACGAGCAGCGGGTTGAAGAGAAAAGCAAGGCCAGAGGCGGATTGTTCGGCTCCGATGGGCGGATGCAGCACTCAGATCTCGAAGAAAAAACCTAGGAGAAGAGCGAGAGGTGAATTTTTCTTATCTGTGCCTTATCTTGCAAGTAGTTTAGTTACGGCATAATAGAATCGAATGAACTGAAATGTTCCCCTTTTTAATCAAATTAGGCAGAGCTTTGATACAAGGAACCTATATGAGTTCACAGTTCATGTTCGGTAGTACACTTCAAAGCTTGATTTTGGTTGCGAGAGGGTTGTGTTCGGGCAAGATGTGCATCTGCTTGTGAATTGCAAAGAGGTTGTGTCTATTTCGTAGCTGGTAGATATGCTTGCTGCTAGAATTCCCTGGGGTTCTAGACAGAGGACAAAATTGGTGTGGCGCAACATGAATGATACCTATCAGCAAATTGAGCACTCCCATGAGCTTCAGATGGTTTGGGAGTGTTGTGCAGCTGATCGTAAGGTGAAAGTTGAAGCGATGATTGATGATATGTATGCAGATGCTGGAGATCTTGCTGCCAGAGCTTCTGCTCCTAGAGAATACGGACCAATAGATGTTGATCTAGATAAGTTCAGTATACGCATAGAGGTGGATTCATACATGGCAAAACTTAATGAGGGAGTTAATAAGCCAGTTTCGTCATGTACTGTGGAGATCACTGTCGATTCCAAAAACATAACTCTTGATGAAATGAGAGAGATGATCTGTAAGGAAATCAGTATTGGCCCTAAGTAGATGGCAAAAATCCGGTGGTGGCATCATAAGAAGCAACAATTCATAGATGTTTTGGATACTGAAGATCTTATGCAGATTATGCCGCGAAAGAAGCGAACCAGGAAGGTGTTCTTCCTTGGTACCATTTCTGATGTTGTTGAACAGGTTATACTGGATGTAGATGCCCCTGTAGTGGCTGAACAGAATGAGGTGGTCGATGTTGATGAGATATGATGAGAGCTGCTACCCTGGGCTTGTCATATGGACCGAGGGGTTCCCCTGCCTATATTTGTAATATTGACTGCTGTTGCATTTAGAGCGTGCTTCTGTGATTATGTTTGTTGAGAGATTGCGATATAATGCTATGCGAGCCGTTGAGATTTTCGGACATGTCACTCACTAAAACCATCGTTGTTGTAATGAGACATAAGTGCATTGTAGTTGACATGATTATGTTTCTTAAGATGATGTACCATACTTGTTTCATCTATTATTTTTGTTGGGACATTGTAATGTAATGTTTTGTGAAACCATGACTGGACCAGTGATGCATAAATACATTGTAGTTGACATGATTATGTTTCTTGAGATGATGTACTTTACTTGTTTCTGTTATTTTGTTTGTTGAGAGATTGTAATGTAATGTTTTGCGAAACCATGACAGGACAAGTGATGTGTAAGTACCTTGTAGTCGACATGATTTTGTTTCTTGAGTTGATGTAATATACTTGTTTCTATGATTATGTTTGTTGAGAGATTGTAATGTGATGTTTTGTGAAACCATGTTGTGGTTATGTTTGTTGGGAGATTATAATGTAATGTTTTGTGAAACCATGACTGAAAAAGTGATGCATAAGTACCTTGTAGTTGACATGATTTTGTTTCTTTGGATGATGTAATATACTGGTATGTTTTCGTTAGGCAATGAAATTGGGATGGAGGGAGTGCAGGTTTAATATTTGAAATGAGAATGTATGAAGTGAATCCATATCAGGCAGGAGACAGTAATCCAGGGAAAGGGCATGGTATCCATTAAACTATTGTAATATGCCAATTTAGTCATCATTGCAGCGGTAGAAGGGCTGGTCTCTCTCTCTCTCTCTCTCTCTCTCTCTCTCTCTCTCTCTCTCTCTCTCTCTCTCTCTCTCTCGCTGACGCCGTCGCCGTCGCATTCGCCATGCTGTCCTTGAACGGCGAGGACGACCAGTCGAGTAGCGACAGCCTTCTCTCTGACATCGAGTATTCCATCCACGATGTGAGTTCCTCTGTTTTCTCGGGCTAGGGTTAGGCAATGGTAAATCTCTTGATCTGAGCACCATATGTGCATGCAATCATGTTTGATTTCAGCTTTGCATTTACCTATAGGTACCAAGGACGATCTACGACTCCGAATGGGAGGGCATAGATCTCGATGGAGAAGTGCCATGTGACCATGGGCTAAAATAGAGGAGATATGTTGCATTCGAAGGCGGTAACACTAGGAGAAGGTTTTTGGGCTGTACAAATCAGGTTTGTTTACATTATGTGCAACTGTGACATGAAGTAAAATGTATCGTGCATGTTCATAACACTATAGTGTGTGTGTTTTTAGGTTGGCCCGGTGTGTAAAGCAGTAGAGTGGGTGGATCTTGAGTGGCCAGATGCACTTAAGAAATGTTTGGCACGGTTATGGGAGATGTATGAGTTGGAAAGGTCGGGGAGATTTACTGATGTAAGTGAGGCAGCTGAAAAAAATTACAAGCTGTCGGTACGAAATAAGGAGCTGGAACAAGAAATCGAGAATTTGCAGTCAAAGCTAACTGACGGAATCGATGGGAGCTTGGTTGTTGGAACTGCAAAGAAGCTTCAGGATAGTCACAGGTTGCTGATTCATAATGCATAAAAGGAGAGGGATCAGCTCAGGGAAGACAAGAAGAAGCTAGAGTACTGCATTGCGGATCTGTTGAAGGAACTAAAGAAGGCGCGCGAGGGTGAACAAGGACAGACTATAGAGGATAAAGGAAATTCGAGATGAATAATTTATGTTGTACCAATGCCTAAAACTAGTTAATTGTAAGACTTGCAGTTGCGCTTTCCAAACTAGCCAAACTCAATCCTCAAGCAAACTAATTTCAGACGAACACACATGTCGTGCATAGAGTTAAGTTCACTCTTACAAAATCACCACTCCAGAGGATAAACTAGGCAGTTCAGTACTAAATAGACATATGTTGTGTTCAAGCAAGCCTAGCTCGGAGCTCCCTGTTTTCCTCCCTAAGATTGGCTAGCTCCTTCAATACTATGTCGTGCTTCAGCTGTAGATTCCAGCGCTCCGTCATGGATTGGAGAATTTTGTCCGTAACCATACGATTTTCCTTCAAGATCCCTTTCATGATCTCCGTCTGCTTCCTAGCCGAAGCGCGACCTTCACTGTGTAGCTTCGCCCAGTCGGCGTTTAAGTCCTTTAGTTTCTGGCACTTGTTAGAGGACCGCGAATTTAGCGCGCAGTTGGTCAAAGGCCAGTTTCTGGGAACTCCGCTGCTCCCTTTGGATTGCTATCTTATCATTTAGCTAGGTCGCCAGGTCCTGGTCAATCTTTCGCCTCTTTCCCTGCATCAAAAATACATAGTATGGTTTGTTCAGTTCACCAGGACAAGCTGGTTAGTTTCCATAATTAACTAAATCGACTAGTGGCACTGTCATAATATCAAGGAAGAAGCAATCTAGGACTAATCAACATTTTATGAATCGACTAATGGCACTATCATAATTTCAATTTCGAAGACAAATAAGATTTATCAGCAGTTTAGTGTGCTGTGGGTTTTTCCCAATATCACCAAATAGTAATGGGAGAGTGGCAAACTCATAATGCAGAAACCCATGTCCAGATACAGATGGAAAGAGAACATGGTGTCCATTCATGAACATGAACACCACACATGTCCAAATAGATAAGGAGTTGCCCTAGGATTCTTATTGCACCCTATAATGGGAAGTAGACATGGGCATCGCTCCCTGAACCCTAAACATTACAAAAGGAGAGGAGGACGAACTGGTATTCGTGTCCCCGCTTACAGGAATCAGACTTGGGCATTGCTCCGATACGCCTCTAGACATGCCCTTAGCTCCTCGTTCTCTTTCCAAACACCCTCGAGTACGGTGATCCCTCTGCTCATGTCCGCCTTCATCTCCTTGAATGCATCCAGGCAATAGTTCCTGTCATGGTAGGCTCAGATGGTAGCCTTGGTGTCCTCGATGCGTCCTCTGAGTGCCTCGCTGACTTCGTCCTACAGGAGAATGCACCTTTCCACGAGATTCTTCTTCTCCTCCGTGAGCTTGTTGATTATCTTGATGGCCCGTTCTTGCCTGATCAAGTTACGGTGGAGCACTTTCTGCAGCCTAACGACGTCACGTGCAAAATCTAGCGAGATCTCCTTCTGCATAGATAATTGTTTGTGTAGGCTCTCATTAGCTTGGGTGAGGGAGCGTGCAAGCTCATGTTGGTTGGCAATCTTGGAACTAATCGCGGCCACCTTCTCACAGTACTCAGCCTTCGATCGCTGCATCGTTCATGTTAATTGAAATAGGAATTCTACAATTACACTCCAGGTCCCAGGTGAATACTAATACAGATCAAAAAAATCCCCTTTCTATCTATTGGCCGTAGTGTTAAAAAATGGACCTCGAGATCTATTCATGACCACGATAAACTAATCCTAGTCACAAAAAATCCATAGTGAATCTATGAACAGCGGTATTAAGGAAAGACCAAGACATCCAGACATATTCATGAAAACAAATACAACTCGCAAAATAAGAAGAAAAACAAATGCGGGGCGGACAACATCTAAGAAATCCACATCATAACTCGGGGAAATAACAACGTGGAGATTTGATACCTCGCTGAGACATGGAACGGGGCCGAACGGATCCTGCAATGCCTCCGTCATGGTAGATTAGGGCTCCACAGCCGACCTGTAATACGTAGAAGAGGAAGAGCCAGAAGAACAAGAAAAACAAGAAGAAGCTTATTAAGATCATGATGGAGAGGGAGATGGAGAAGAAGTAGAATAAGGAGACCGTACAGGGAGGAGCCGTTGCCTGCTAGAACATTCGGCGCCATTGTCGGGGGAGATCGGGCCTCGATGAGAGGGTGGGCTTGAGCGGCTTGTAGAGCAAGAAGTGCCTCGCGGCGTTTTCTCTCCCTTTTCTCCGCGAGGATCGTCGACCGGCCTCTCCCCCTCCTCAGTGGAGCCATGTCTTGCAGGGTGAGTGTGGCGGAGGAAGGAGGAAGGAGATAGTGATTATTAGTGTGGGATAAGAGTAAGAGTACAGGCCTTGGTCCAGTAGTACTAGTACTATTATACAAGACCACCGTGTACGGTCTACCTTCTCAAAGAAGACAGGGTGGCAGGGGTAGGGAATCGATGGGACTTGTCTTTATTGCGATGGACACTTCAATGGTCTTCGCCGCCGCCCAAAATCTAGTATATAATAAGGGGAGTGCGAGCCGGGTGGTCGTCAAGGGAATCAGCATGCTCATCCCGTGTGCGTGTGTCACGTGTTGATGGGGCAATGACGCGCACAACTGCTGCATGATCACGTCGACACGTCCAACTCCATCGAACTCCACGTGACAGGCACGCACGGGATATTTAGTTGTGATCACAATACGCTGTGCCACTTTAGTTGTGATCAAGTTATGTTTAGTACATGAAATATTACTTCTTTCTTCTTTTTTTTGATAATCGACAAATGCATGCGTGGACACGACGCACGAAACCGCTGCTCGTCCCTGATCAGATCGGCACCCCACTATGTGTACCCACCATCGACCATTCGGAAAAACTACCTCGAGCACGATGCCCCCTCGCCGTGGCAATGGCAGGTCCAAGCCGTCCACTGACCGTCCTGCATCCCCAGCACTTTGCTGCATCGTCCGCGCTCGCGAGTCGCCTGCTGAGGCAGCACATCGTGTCCGACCGCGCCAGGATCCATCAACATCGGCACTAGAGGACACCACGACGTCGAAGCTCGTACCGGCCACACAAGAGGAGCATGGGGTACCTGCAGCGTCAGACGAGCGCTGAGTAGCAGCCAGGACGGGGGCGCCTGTTGCACCGGCGAGTACGGAAAAGAAGAGGAACGAGAAGAAGACCAGGAAGAAGAGAGGAGATAGCTATTTGGACGAGTCCGACTCAGCCAACGAGGAGGCGTTCATCGATCAGTAGGAGGCAGAAGCGGAGGAGAGTGATGTGGACCCGTGGGACTATGAACAGGAGGAGGAGTAGGACTCCGACGAGGAGATAACACGCTTATTCGAGGAAGGGGCGGTGTCGAGTCATCAGAGGAGGGCACCGACGGCGGCGATGGCGGGGACCATGGCGTTGACGAAGACGAGGACGAACCGGAAGACGAAGACGACGGCTTCTTCAAAATATGATCATTTATTTTAGTTAGATAGATGAATTTTCAATTGTTTATGGGGGTTTAGTATCGGTGGCACGGATAGAGAGGTGGCACGGATTTACGATGCATAAAAAAAGTGGAGAAGGGAGGGGTTATCGTGCCTGTTGGATCACATGGGATCAACGGTTGGTGGAGACGATCCACGTGACATCTGTGTCAGCCAATCAGGGCATAGCACCTAGAGTGAGCACATGTTTGGGATCTCCACACGTTTGGGATTTTGTGAGATTCATGACAGAGAGAGAGGGAAAATCTCTTTTCACAATCCGCCTATGGATCCACCAGTACCATTCAAATGTCATTGCATTTGTGCTCTTTTCATAATCCACCTATGGGGCCACTAGTGTCATTTCATGTGTGTTCTTTTTTATAACAACAACCAGAGTCATTCCATGTGTGTTCTTTTCACATACCACATATGGATCCACCAGTGTCATTTCATGTGTGTTCTTTTCATTAACCACATCTAGAGTCATTGCATGTCTGTTCTTTTCACAAACCACATGGATACACTAGTGTCATTGCATGTGTGTTCTTTTCATTAACCACAGCTAGAGTCATTGGATGTGTGTTCTTTGCAACAACCACATATGGATCCACCAAATTCATTGCATGTGTGTTCTTTTCATTAACCACATATGGATCTCCTAGTGTCATTGCATGTGTGATCTTTTCATTAACCAAAGCTAGAGTCATTGCATGTATGTTCCTTTCACAATCCACCTATGGATCCACCAGTGTCATTGCAGGTGTGTTCTTTTCACTAACAACAACTGGAGTCATTGCATGTGTGCTCTTTTCACAATCCACCTATGGATCCACTAGAGTCATTGCATGTGTGTTCTTTTCACAATCCACCCACGGATCCACCAGTGTCATTGCATGTGTGTTCTTTTTAGTAACAACAACCAGGGTCATTGAAATGCTAGTTCTTTTCACATACAACCTATGGATCCACCAGTGTCATTGCATGTGTGTTCTTTTCACATGGATCCACCAGAGTCATTGCATGTGTGTTCTTTTTAGTAACAAAAACCAGAGTCATTTTGCATTTGTGTTCTTTTCACATACCACCTATGGATCCACTAGTGTCATTGCATGTCTGTTCTTTTCACTAACAACAACCAGCGTCATTGCATGTGTGTACTTTTCACATACCACTTATGGATCCACCAGTGTCATTGAAATGTGTGTTCTCCATCGAGACCATACATGGATCCACCAGTGTCATTGCATGTGTGTTCTTTTTAGTAACAACTAGAGTCATTTTGCATGTGTGTTCTTTTCACATACCACCTATGGATCCACCAGTGTCATTGCATGTGTGTTCTTTTCACTAACAACAACCAGAGTCATTGCATGTGCGTTCTTTTCACATACCACATATGGATCCACCAGTGCCATTGAAATGTGTGTTCTCTACAGAGACCACACATGGATCCACCAGTGTCATTGCATGTTTGTTCTTTTTAGTAACAACAACCAGAGTCATTTTGCATGTGTGTTCTTTTCACATGCCACCTATGGATCCACCAGTGTCATTGCATGTGTGTTCTTTTCACTAACAACAACCAGAGTCATTGCATGTGTGTTATTTTCACATACCACATATGGATCCACCAGTGTCTTTGAAATGTGTGTTCTCTACAGAGACCACCCATGGATCCACCAGTGTCATTGCATGTGTGTTCTTTTTAGTAAAAACAACCAGAGTCGTTTTGCATGTGTGTTCTTTTCACATACCACCTATGGATCCACTAGTGTCATTGCATGTGTATTCTTTTCACAATCCACCTATGGATCCACCAGTGTCATTGCATGTGTGTTCTTTTTAGTAACAACAACCACAGTCATTGAAATGTATGTTCTTTTCACATACCACCTATGGATCCACCAGTGTCATTGCATGTGTGTTATTTTCACTAACAACAACCAGAGTCATTGCATGTGAGTTCTTTTCACATACCACATATGGATCCACCAGTGCCATTGAAATGTGTGTTCTCTACAGAGACCACACATGGATCCACCAGTGTCATTTCATGTGTGTTCTTTTCATTAACCACATCTAGAGTCATTGCATGTCTGTTCTTTTCACAAACCACATGGATACACTAGT